>FASU01020359.1:305-15521 GCA_001486225.1 Heliconius pardalinus sergestus | reverse complement strand
TGTTAAGACACTCTGTTCCTTTCTGCCGAATGTAAGTAGTAAGTAATATAAATAATGATTTAGTGTTTTTTTTTTCGCTTACTGGGTCTTAACCAGAAATAGCTAAATATGACATTATAATTAAGATACATATTTATATATGCAATAGATTCCTATTGCAGTTTATTTGTTTTAGTATAATATAATATCCATACTTCCTCCATTGTGAGGAGTACCAAATGAGTCCAGTAACTTAAAGAAAGAGACGCTGCAAATATTTTTAAAAGTTGAAGGAAAATAAACAATCCAATTACGCTAAAAAGACATTTTGAGAATTGTAATGAAAATAAACATTTAAACTACACCAAAACAAATACGCGTATTGTATTTTCATAGCCATTCCAGAATGTACCCTTATACATTCAGCAAGCCCTGAGTGAGATTGCCAGATAAAGTAAACAAGTGCATAATAACAAACATGCATTCCACTTTGCACAGCGGATGAAATGCACACGCTCATATTATTTGTTTAAGCTATGAAACTTCTTAAATATCTTCTATTTTCATATCTTTTTGATATAAATACTGAATTGTATATTTTCTATGTTGATAGATCTTCTGCATTTTCTAAAACTTCGAATAATTTCGTTCCTCTTATTAGAGGTAAGTCTACGAGATTTAAGCTGAGCTTTGTGTATGTGGGATGCCAATTATTAAAAGCTAACTAAATAAAATATTTATTCTTTTACACACATTGCATTCTCATAATTTTAACTTTCATCTAATGTATCGTTGGTACCAATAAAATAAATCGTTCCATTATATTACCAAGAACAGTGATGTCTGAAACTTCATTCTCACCGGTTTTGGCCAAACAAGTGATATACCGCTCTGGACGGCTCACTTCATACATATACTATCTATATGTAGATTAATGTGGATAGAATGTATAATCCTATATATTATAACAACTTTATCCTCTCACATTTTAAGGAAGCTATTTATAATCAAATAGACTAAAGTCTCTTCATTAAAATATAAACTCGAAATGTTAATAAACTCATAATTTAAACAAGAAAGTTCAATTCAAAGAACAAACTGTTATTTAATTAAACCTTTTGCAAACATTTTGACATCGGCCAATAATGGCGGCCCACTGAAGTTTGCTACGTTGATTTTACAAAGGGTACTCGTATTACTTCGCAAATTATTACAGCCCTTAAGGGTTGGAATATCTGTGGCGCAGTAGATCGGTAAAGAACTTTGTGTAATACATAGGATTATTGTTAAGTCAAATTTAAAAATATGATTTGCATAGATTTTGCCATCAATTTTCCGCCTATTCAGTTTCACCTATAGCAGGGCAGAGGGAACCTGGTGTAAGATTCTCCGTTCCCCACGCACAGCCAAGTTTTCGAGATATTGCGTATTGGCGGAATGGTGGAATTCAACAAACAATTAAACACAATACAACAAAAACAAACACAACAAAAAACATTTCAAATAATTACATTTTTTTCTTTATATTTAAATTAGAGAAATAAGAGAAATAAGAGAAAAACCACCCGGTTTATAGTCAGACGTTGGTGTTACAGTCATTGGGAAAGTCTAAAGCTCTAGTTTAAGCTTTGTAGATGCTTTATATAAAACATAAATTTCTATAAAACAGCAAACCACCAAATATATAGTATCTATTCAACTAACATTAATAAAATATTTAATATGGAATCATCATTTATATAACAAATATTATGGCATATTATATACAATTAAATTTATCTATCTTTAGGCAAATGTCGATGGTACAAGAATTGGTACGTCCATATCAGAATCGCGCATGGGCTCAGTCCAACTGGGTGTTGGTACGCTTCTGGCATGGTTCGGGGTTCGGCTTCCGACACCGGCAATGGCCACATTTGGCAGCAAGGTAAAACTTATTTATACAATTTAGAATTTTAAAAAACTATCGGTTATAAACTAAAAAGGACGAATTAAAAACTGAAGACTATTTTCGATTTACAAAATATGGAAACTTTTTCTTGTAAATTAGGTTATGAAATCATTTTATTCTAAGCTTAAATGATTATATACAAAATAGCATAATATCGATTAATTTGTCAGAATTTCATCAAATGCTTATAATTATTGTGAATTCAGCAGCTGGTACAGTATATTAACTACTACGACGAAAACAAACTAAATTATAGACCACTAAACTCCATATTACCGAAAACTAATGTCGGTATTGCTTGTTAAATATTAAATAATAAAGTAGTCGCTATTGATTTACACATAAACTTTAATTTAGTGGAAATTTTGTTAGTAAGTTGAAGTTATTTAAAACAGCGAATTCGTATATAAAATTCGATACACAAAATAATTTCGTCATGTAATTTAAATTGAAAGTTTTGAAAGGAAATTGAGAAAAGAAGTGCGCTCTTAAATGGCACCGCTCATCACACATAGCTAAAAGTATTACTAAATAATTATTTGACAAAAAAAATTGGAAAAGAGTCACTATCGAGAAATCTGACATTTCCCAATCTCTCCACCTGAATACAATCTATTAAAAGATCTCAGCCTATCTGGAACTGCCATTGGTTAATTTTTAGAACGTACGAGTATTTCAAAGGCGGTATTAGTTGGATTATTTTAAATTTGGTATCAGTAGAGAGAGAAGCTCGAACAGTAAAAGGGAGCATTATTTTCAAAAGGGGAACAACCCCCTTTTTCCTTGAACAAACATTTGTATCAAGTCAGAAGTGGTGGATTCATGGAATACTAAGTAGTTTAATCTCTTCTATTAAAAAAGAGGGATAATTCTTGCAATTCGCAACTTCTCATTTTAAAAGAATCGGATACAGAACTCTAAGAAGGATCGAGCGAGAAAACAGAATTCGTTTATTCTATAATATATGGCGAAGGGAAAAAAAATCAAATTGAAAAAGCTTATTTTAACGCGACACACGAAAGAACTATTTATCCACCGACATAGCAAATTGCCGGTCCCTTACATAATGCTGGCGAAACGTGATAGAATAACAGCTCGAGCTAACCTGCTGCAAACTTACGTAATACGACTATATGTTTTAGTTAAGAAAACTAAGGCCAAAAGTTAGTTTTAGTTTCTCTTACTAGGTCACAGTTTATGGTTCGTGAAGAAGTCAGGTAAAAATGTGGAGTTGCTATATATGTATTATATAATGTATGTTATATTATGTGATAGTATACCTTTTTCATTGATTACCATGTCTTAAAGATGAAAAAAGTAAAAAAAACGGCTTCATAACAAGAAAGATAAAAATAAAAAGGTAGTAGTAAGAACTCCCTTCCATAATATCTTAATAATTATAAGTTTTTCAGGTAAATTTAAGTTGGTGAAGACCTTAATGTTGGTTGAAAGACCTACCTGTCCAAATATATTGTGAGTTATCTAATATCGAAAGTTCCGATATACGTATATGAATAAAGCCACTTTGTCCAATGATGAGGAAAATTATTTATTTCATGAATTGTGCAATATTTTATAACGATGCCTATAGGACCAATTTCATATAATAAAAATTAGAAGTTTAATATTGACGCTAACATCAGTACCGCGTTGCTCCTTCATATAGTCTACCCAAATGTGTTGAAAATTGTTCTATGGATAATTTATCCCTGTTCTCGTATGTATTCATGCTGCAGTTACTCTATAAATACGGTTTACATAATATGTAGAGGAACTGAATAAACTGAATACCTGAAATATACGGAATAATTTTATTTACATCTAAATAAAATTATTTAGCGTGATAGTAGTGTAGTATCACTAAAATCTCGGATTTCTTCATTTATAAAGCTTCTCACACAGCAGGGTAGGCAGAGGGAATCTAGTGTTAAAACACTCCGTTCCCCATTTTCCTGCTGAATTCTAGAGGCATTGCGTGTTAAGTGGCGGAACTCAACGTAGAGCTTTACCTTGACACCAGAGCGAGGAAATAAAAATATACTTTTACCATAAATTTTATTCCATAAATGTTAATATTCAAAGTAGTTTGTTCTACAGGTACGGCGACAGAGAGCCGACTGTAAACAATCTAGGAGCTAAAGTTGACGCCGGCCTTATGAGCCAATGCTTTGGTAAATATCTCCATATATTCCACACGTCGTCGTAGCCAAAATAGTAATTGTGCAAATGTTCTCTAAAGGAATTGGGTTTGGGTTAAGTTTAAATTTAAAAGGTGATAGTTTTCTGTAAGACTGAAACTACTGACATGTTTAATGGCCTAATAAAGACTAATGAAACGAGAATAACTCATATTTTGATTTAATAATATTTACTTTAGGTCTACAACCAAATCGCGAATGATATTTTAATTTCCAAATGCTCTACGATATATCTGCATATAATAAAATCTATATCTTACATATAGTAAAATCGATAGGTCCGTGTCCATCAGAAGTGATACAAAACCGCATTAAAGAGTATTTGGAGGCTCATCCAAAGGAAGCCGCTTTATATCTGAACTCGTTACTGAGTCAGCTCAATTGGGCCTTCTCTGAATTTTTTACCATGATGCAAGAGGTAATTGTTACTCTTAATATATATGAATACAATATATATTTGTACTATCGCGGTAGAGAAAGAGAAGAAGACAGACAAGGTAACCTTGAGTCAAGAGACTGATCCAGAATTCAGGAGTAAGTAGGGAACGGAAGGTTCGTAGGTTCTCTGACTACCCTGCTAAAAAAATGTCAATGCATAAATTAAACTCATAATATTAATATAAAATGCATTTCACATACATATATCCTAGATATCCTAACTACGTTGTTCTATCCAGTGTAATGTAACGTAACTGATCCGTTTAAAACTTCGCCTGTAAGTTCTGTAACTTCTGTAACTTCGAACATTGTATCTAGACTCGATTTTAACTAGACAGTAGATTTAACATGCCGAGCAACTTCCCTTCATCAAAAGTTACTTTATCCAAGAGTCAATATTTTCGACGTTACCTCATAGTTTGTATCGAAAAGTTGCGAAAATTTCTGCTTGTTGGCTTAAATTTTTATAATAGCCAATTTTTATATTTTGGATTAAAAATTGTAATTGAACGATAAAATTTCCCTTTTCAAATTTATCAATTCTTATCTACTACAAGACATTAAAAGTAGCTACTTATACCTTTTTAAAAAAAATCATATAATAAATCAATTTGTTATTTAATTCTTTTTCAGCTTTCACTTGTAGCAGGGTAGGCGGTCCGCTCCTCACTTTCAGCTGAATTCTGAAGGCATTGCGTGTTGAATTGTGAAACTCAACACCTTGACACCAGAGCGAAGAAATGAAGATATCAAATGTTTCATTTCCTCAAGTGGGAATCGAACCCCAAACCTGTCTCGCTTACAGTCACATGCTTGTGCACTTACGCCACGACTGGCCTCTTTAATATAAACATATATAAATTACATAATCTTTAAATTACATAAAATAATTACATATATAAATTTTATATTTTTATATAACGTGTATGTCAGATGGACAGAGTCCAAGTGGACGCTCACCTGGAACCACGGCAAATTAAACTCTGCGCCACGTGCTTCGACCTCTACCACGGGCTGGCTAGAGCTTTGGAGATGACATTGGCTCTAGTGCCAGAAGTACTAACGAAGTCCGAGGCCAGTGACAATCAGAACGAGCTGTTATTGGGGAGAACTTGTCAGGTATTTACAGACTTTTATCTAAGTACGTCTTTTCTACACTCGTAGTCAAATGAGAATAGTTAAACAAAAGAGAGTTTAATTTCCACCATTTAATATGCAATGTCACGAAAATTGGATACGGAATGTAGGAACACTAGGTTCTCTCTGCCTATTCTGCTATATGCTGGATATAGAATTGTCTCTAAAAGATAGCTGTGTTTATTTAGAGCCTTCTCCTATAAATAGGCTAGTCCACACAAAAATATTTTTTTCAATTCGACTAAATACACGTAGTTCACGAGACTAGTTCCCGAGACAAGCATTCAACGAAATGAATTCTTCAGCTTTATAATATTAAATAAATATTATGTTCGAATATTGAGACTAAGATTATAATAAGAGAGAGAATTACAAAAAAGATTATAAAAAAATATATAGCTGAATAATTAAAAAACAAATAAAATACGATTTATGCTTCGCACAGCATTTCAAGTCGTTCAATTTAACTTCGAACGAAAAAGACGTTTTATTTCTTATAGTAGTGTCGTTTACTCCAAAAGTACGGCTCGTCCAGTACAATATACCTATCGAATAGTCCATATAGAATCAGATAACAAAAGATTTAGTTGACCAGTGCCGAGAGCACTGCCTTGCTGCTTCAGACTTAGTTGAATTACAGGCTTCCGTGTGAATTTGATTGTGCTATCTTAATAGTATTTAACATGGGTGAATTTATAAAATTGTTAAATTCATGTATTTTGTTAACTTCACGCTGTATCCGGCACATAGTATGATAAGCAGAGGGAAGTTTGGAAACCTAGTCTTAAGACACTCCTTTCTCTCTCTAGGACTTATCCGTTCCCAACTTTGCGTCGAATTCTGGAACTTACATAATTGAAATAAATTAAACGATATAGTTACAGAGTAGGTAGTACAAATATATATATGACTAAAGTCTTTGTCCAGTACTATGAAATATTAAAAATATTTAATGATAAAAACATTAAATATATTGAAACACAAATAGCAATATTACATACGTATATACAATCAATATGAGCATCTTTTATTTGGAAATTACTCTGAACATATAATTAAAAAACGATTTTTAATTAAAAACTTAAAAATACAACATAAAATAAAGAATTGCATTGAAAATAATTAAGAAAAATTATTTTCATTAAACACAATGCAATCGTCATTAATTCAAAAGTAATATTTCGTAATTCATTTCCACTATATAATACGAATACTCGAAATCTCGTATTCTTCTTCTTCTTCGTATTGTGAACCAACGTAAAACAAAGGAACGTTTTCACGCGCCATTGATCTCGGGCGGTCCAGTCGTTTTGCTGGACTTATTTACTTTAATCTGTTGGCGCAGAAACGTTCCTCGATCACGTAGGTAGCTTTCTTTTTGTTTTACCGTTAATTGTACTGGTGAAATTTATTGGGAAATTTCTTTTCTTTGTTGTTATTGCAGAAATATTTATTATATGTAAATAATTTAAATTTATATGGGGAAATGGGAAAGGAGAACGGAGTGTCTGAACGCTAGGTACGCTGATACAGCTGTACGCTTTTGTCTCGGATATAGCAGGGCAAGTAGAGAGAACCCAGTGTTAAGACATTTCGTTCTCTGCTTTCCGTCGGAATTTGAGATACAGCGTGTTGGTTGACCAGGCCAGAGTGAGGGAAATAAAATAACATAATTTTTCTAAATAAAATCTACATCTTCGTATCGTACATATTTTGTTTTCCTTGATAATATACCTATAATAATATCAATTAAAAAATTATGTTTTTTTTAAGAATTTATAATTTTACTATTTACACATTTCATAATTCTTCTTTTTAATAAAAATGAAACAGAAGACAATGACTTTTGATAACACAGCATTTGATTAAGGAAATTTTGTCCAAAATGCCGGCCGGAATCAATTTACCCTGAAAAAAGAACCCAATTTTATCAGGACAATGCCTGAAGGTATCAGATAACAGGTGATTTCCACTTGCCATTGGAACCCAACTCAGTCGAATTACTGGCCGTAGCTTAGCCGTATTTGTTTTAATCTTTTGGCACAGCCTATAGTTGCCTCTGTGGGCCTTTTATTAGCAGTATAGTGGGATCGAACCCACAACTTACTGCCCCTGCGGCAGTAACTTGTGGGTTCGATCCCCACTCGAAGGAATTAATTATTATTATTTATTTTTATTTTTTCGCTGTGGCACCAAGCCATAAGCCCGGTATTGAGTACCGCCGCTCAATACGAAATTCCATGAACAATTCAACGAAAAGTGGAGAACGGAGGGATGAGGGTTCCTCGTAGGGATGAAACCTACAACCATTGCGTTTACAGTAAAAGTCCTCCCTTTTTGTCACAACAACCTCATACGTTGTAAATTTTGTTTAAAACCAATCTTACAATGATCCTCGTTCTATAACTCTTTAATTATTATTTTCTCGATCTTAAACTTCTAACATGGGGTCAATCTATGTATCGTCTGAACGGGATGTTACTGCCATTTCTGATTTTTTTCTTAATTCAATCTTAAGGTTCTAATAAGCCACCATAAAAGGGCATTTTTTTTTATTTAACCTAACCAAATGCTGGAATGGCTGGCAGTGGTCATATTTTTGGACAGCTTCCAGGAGGCACGGATTCGTGTTTCGTGCACGTTCTAACTTATATATATTTTCTGATTGCCTGTTATGTCAGCTATCTAAATTGTATAAAATTATTATTCTTTTCATTTAGAGTAAAATATGCGATTGCACACATATTATTCTTCTTATTTTTCCTTCCAGATACTCCTGGCAGTGGTATCTCGAATATGCGTCAAAGGCGGTGGCGGGGCTGGTTTTAGTAGACTAGTATCAAGAGGGCTGCCGGACACCGACCGGGTGCACTACTACGTAGCACTGGCGCCCGTGGCTGGCTGTTTGATTAGGATGATAGATCCCAAGTTGTCTGATGAGGTTATTTTAAAATAAATATGTATGGTGCTAGAGGTGATGGTTGTGTGTTCGATTACCATTCGAAAAATAAATTATTTCTATTTTCTTGCCCTGGGAATCAATAAATTCAGAGAGCAATACAGCAAAGGATTTTTTTATATGGTTTATAAATTCAGTTTTATTTCAAAGAATAACAAATATAGCAACGCAGTAACAATATGTGAAATATTGTTCCATATGTTTGCACAACGGTCTTTGTTTTGTGATCGCGGTGAATAACTATAACCTAAAAATAAATTGTTTTTGCTTTCAATAAATATATCACGTGTGGGTTTTATACAATAAAAGTAAAAAACGTGTTATTCATAGAATATTTTATCTTCCCGCTATATCCCGCACTCATAAGGGTAAGTGGAAGGAACCTGGAAACTTTTCATTACCTCGAGTAGGAATCAAACCCACACCCTGTCGCGTTTACAGTCGCAGTTACACACTTGTGCCAATGCACCACGGCTGGCCTCAATATTTATAGATAATATATAAAAAAAGGAAATAATTTTGATTCTTTAGAAAGTATACGGCTATACCTACTTGTATAGGATAAACATTCTTTGAACTTCATTTAATGTTACAACTATCATCTATAGAAAGATAGTGCTCTATTTCAAGATGACTTTTTAAATTTATACTTACTTTTAGGTAAATTTTCGTTTTTAGAGTTCCGGAATGTGTTCAATACGGAACTCTTTCAGTTTAGCCATGTCTGTCCGTCTGTATAGCATAGCTCAAAAACTATTGGAATTACCAGAAAGTTGTAGCTTGGCACGTTAACAAAGTGTTAAAATAAAAAAAAAATCGTGGTAAAATTAAGTTGTTTTAAATTCCTTCCCTACATGTAAAGTGGGGATGATTTTTTTTCTTCCCCATAGTGTCAGATATGTTCGTGCTTGGTACAGAATTCTCTATATTCCATACACACCTTAGGAACTTTAATGCTAAATTTCAGTTTTCTACCTCTTGTAGTTTCGGTTGCGTGTAATCTGTCAATACAGATAATTACCTACAGATAATATTTTTTTTGTTTTCAGCATTTAAGTAAAGTGAGTAACTTCATAGTGAGCGAGCCATTGTTCCGCATCGACGGACTCCAGTTCATGCTGGAGAACGATAAGAAGAAACACTTCTCGTTTTATGACTGTTAGTTTTTGTTATGTTTACTTTTATTTCTTTTTTCTTTGTTTGTAAATTTATAGGTATGCATTAAAGATTTAGAGCCCAGTCGTGGCGCACGTGCACTAGCGTGAGACTGTAAGCACGGCAAGTTGTGGGTTCGATTTCCACTTAAGGAAATGAAATAACTAATATTTTCATTTATTCGCAAGAATTTTAAGAAAAGTGTTAAACAATATATTAATATACTAATAGTATTACCACCATGGTGGTGCAGAAAAATACCAATTGTATTCTACTATTAGATAGGAATTACGTACTCAATTATGAAATGGGAGAAAATAGGAGACAATGAAATGCTAAAATTTAACCTAACCGTTAAAAATCCTGGTATAGTCCCAGAAGACGTGACACTAGAGGAGCTCAGGGCTCTCGAAGCCGTAGTGGAGAGGTTGCGTCTGGCGCGCGAGGCGATACTGCGGTCGCGGTCGCCGGGCTCCAGCGGCGCGCAGTCAGACCTGCTGTGCACTATCTGCTATGCGAGACCCGCGGACACCGCGTTTGTGCCTTGTGGACATCACTCTTGCAGGTAAAATCAATGATTTTCTTCAAATCTTTGTTACTGGAATTTTATTTCCTCACTCTAGTGTTAAGGTAAAGCACGGCGTTGAGTTCCTCCACGCAATGCCTCCAGAATTCATCAGAAAGTTGGGAACCGAAATGTCTTAATTCAAACGGAGTGCCTTAACACTAGATTCTCAGGTTCCCTTCTGCCTCCCTTTCTATGTGTGAGATAAAGCGTAAAGCTTAGATATTATAAGTATATTTTCCTTTTGTTATTTCACAAAAACTTAGTGTTTAATAAAATATATAATCATTTTTCTTTGAAAGAAGCGAAACATTTTCTAACATTATTTATTCAAGTCCATGGAGAGTTTGCGCTTTATAGCCTATTCATGCTGGTATTTTATTCATCTTTATCGATGTGGGCATCGAGATCGACTGGCCGTGCCTAGATTATATATACTATTGTTAAGTTAAGAAATTATATCGAAAACTCTTTGAATCTAAAATAAGATTCTTTTAAAATGTATGTTTTATTTAAAACTACAAATTACTTGCAGCAAAATTGTCAAATATGTGACTAAACGATAATTTCGATTTCGAATCTCACTAGAACATGACGATGTAAAACTAATATTAAAAGCTTGAAGAATTATTTGTTTAAACATGCATTATTCAATATCCAGAAACTCCAATATATCTACTAGAACGGAGAGATGAAAATAAATTAATATAATAATTTTTCCAAATGGTAATCGAATTCGCAACCACCGTTAAGGCACCATTATCGCCTCCAATCTATTAACATATTTTAAATTTCTAAACTTTAATATTTTATTTTCTTCCAGAGCGTGCATAATGCAACACCTATTGAATAGTAAGCAATGTTTCTTTTGCAAAGCCGACATTGACACAATGCGGGAAATTGAACCCGTCACCACCTAATTGTGAGTAATGGCGTGTCCTCGCTGCTCGCACTCAGCGGGTGAATTGAAATGAATAGTAGAAATAAAGTATTGTGGCTTTTTTAGTATACTCTCAGTATTGGTTTGTTTATTTATCGAATTGAATTTTATTGGTTATGGAGGATTGAATTTGTTAATTTTATTTATTTTATAAATAAATATTATGTATTGGTTGTATTTTGTTTTGTATTTTAAAAAAGTGGATATGTCTATAAAAAATAACGTTTACACGCATGTTTGTTCAAAGCCTAATCCAGCTCAAATTTACAACGTCAGTTTAAAGCGAGTCGTAATTGATTATTGCGGTAGCCGTATATTATTATTTGTAGCGGAATTCAAAATATTGTTAGTTACTTTTGAATTATCGAATGAACATACCAGAAATATATATTAACTACGTTTTTACGTAACCCTATACGATACTAAAACTGATATTTTTAAAAAGGAATAAAAAAAAAACCAAACATGTTTTATATTTATTTTATTTTTTTAAGTACAATCATTTTGAGAAAAATACTAAGTTTCTTACTTATCTTTTTACTGGAGTAATACCTTTAATTTAATACCTTTAATTAGTAAATTAAGTTTATTTAAGCTTAAAAATAGTAATTTTTAAAAGAACGATTTATGGTAGGTACATATATATAATTGAAAGGGGAAATTGGTAATGATATACCTATGTAATATATCAAAATCAGACTAATTACCTATATATTTAAAAGTTTAGATCTTTTACAATTTACAATTTTAGGTTGTGTAAAATAAAATCTGCATTTTTTTTGGGCGACATACATATGTAAAATACTATTTACTTTTAGAAAATCGAAAAATTTATATATATAGTTGTTTTGTATATACGTAAATATTTATTCAGAAGTCAAAATTTCTAATTATAATCTTACTCAATTAAATAATGAACACATTAAGGGCCTTTATTGTTGCCCATCGGTGAGTAGGCATAATATGCGACAGTCGGGCACTCGCAAGTACCGCGAGGACCTTGAACACCTCGTGGACCTATTGGACCTAGTAAGAAAAACATGCTTTTGAAATACAATTAACTAACAATGAAGAAAATATACAAAAAATGGGTTAATTTTCAAACTCAAAAAAGTGATACATATTTTGAATGTAAACAATAAATTTGCTTACTTAGTTGTAATTTTCATTCTATGTTATTGTTGAACAGTGGTTTTATTGTATTTAAAACAATTGTTTTAATATGCAGATAATTTGGAAGCAACTATTTTTGTTTTTATTACTTAGTATCATATTTATTTATTGCTTAAGCTGTAGGACAATTATTTGTTTACCTTCTCGTCCAGGATCTCCTCGATCTCCAGTCCTTCCTTCAGGTCCTGGTGGGCCTGCTGGTCCTGCAAGTCAAACATATGTTTACAGGTACAAAAAATTATTAATCGTATTTACAACCACAAAAGATTTCATTTACATTTTTAAAAAATATGCAATCGAGAAAGCATTTCAGTCAGGATATTTTTCCTTCTTTTTCTACTATAGTTTAAAGTTTTGAAAACCTATATCAGACCTGGTCTTCCTCCTGGACCTTCTGGTCCTGGTATACCAATACCATCTGGGCCCCTCTCTCCCTTATCCCCCTTATCTCCTCTTGGCCCTTCACTTCCCGGTCTTCCTGGTTCTCCAGTCTCCCCTGGATAACCCCTTGAACCCATTGCACCTGGTTCACCTGTTGTGCCTGAAATATGTAGATGATTTGATCTCTGAGTTTTTTAAACAAAGTAAAACAACAAAGAATAAATTAATAATTTTAAAATATAATGTTAAGTTAATTAGTAATATTTATTATTTTCTATAAAATTTTAAAAAATTCAAGTCTAGAAAAAATACTAACCCGGAGTGCCCGGTGGTCCAGGCCTGCCTGGAGCTCCCCTTTTGATAATTGGTTCCACAGTAGGTATTATTAAATTAGCAGCTAGCTCTTGGAATCGTTCTGTAATATACATATTTACAGAACATCATTTTATTAGTGTGATATATATATTTATAATTAAACACGTTTTTGTTCCTTATTATGAAACAAGTTATAATGAAAAAACTCCCTTTTACCTTTTAATTGAGCGTATAATTACTTAACTGTAATTATATTTTATCTATGTGAATTATAGGTAATACAATGTGAAAGAAATCTTATTTCTCACAACATTTACTACGATTTATTTATATGAATAGCTTTATATCAGTCGGTTTCGCCTTCAGAACTACTATAATCTCAGACATTCAATTACGGAGCACTTGTTACAAAAGAAACGAATGGATCACAAGAGATTCTATTAAAAAGTTTCCTTTTCACAAAGTTTAGTGCTAAAATAAAATCTAACTTGAGCCGAGTTTTAGATTGGATCGTCCTAAATCACTTACGAGTGTAAAATATACTTGTGTTTTCTTAAGTACCTTCTAGGTTTATTTTTACTTTCTTGACCTTCAACAATATCATTGGTTTAATTTTAATGCAATTTTTTTCATTAAACTAAAAAATATATAAAGTATATTAGTATTTTTCATTAGGAATTCAGACTTTATGGTATATTTTCTATATATATAATGAACCAGTCGTATACATAATTTAACATGAATAACAAAGAAATTACGATAAAATATTATAACTTTTTTGATTTTAGATATATTAAAACAATATCATTTCAAAAATTTGAAGTGTAAAATGCAAATATGTAGTTTAAAAGGTGTTGGTTCAGCACTGCACATCTAAACATTTGGAGTTCAAAGCCTATAAAAACTACTAAATATAGATTGCATAGGTGTTTTTTAAATCAGTAGGAAACACAAAAAAAATGTTTAGATTTAGTTGAGAAAAATTTGAACATCTTACCTCGTATTAAGTCTTCACAAATATTTCTTACGTCATTTTCAGTTAAAGATGGCGTCTAAAATAATGAAATACAATTGAATATTAAATATTTAAGGATTTGCGTCTATTAAATTCAAATATTATGTCGTATACAGTAAATTTAAATAATATTACCTGGGTTATAAAACTACTAGGTGCCGATATCCCAGGCGGTCCCCTCTGTCCTGGGGGCCCCGGCAATCCATCCAAACCATCTTTACCTGGAAAACCCGATATTCCCGCTTCTCCTTTCTGTGAAATATATATGTAAATTATATATAACAACTGACGCTTTCACCGTAATAGATAATAAAGTTATATTCTAAGTTATTTACACAATATCTTGTTTTAGCTTCACGCTCTTTCCTACAAAGACCAGAGTAGACAGAGGAAACTTTATTATGACTCAAAACACTCTGTTCTTTACTTTTCACTGATTTTTTTGAGATATTTCATGTTGAATGGCGGAACTCAATGTCGCGCTTTATCCTGTTACCGGAATGTCGAAATGAAAATAAGTATTAAGCTTGAAAAAAATAATCGCTTTTACAGCCCTACGCTGCCAATGTGACATGATAGTCTCAAATGAATATTTTAATAAATAATATAAAAATTTATACCACATTTTTTAAATAATTTTGTCTCTTAATTAGTTTACTCACTTGTCCTCTCTCACCTGGTGAGCCTGGAGGACCTGATACACTAATACTAGATGCACTATTTGATGTACCAGGAGGACCGGGCGGCCCTGGAAATCCGATTTGACCCTCAGGACCCTACAAGAAATTTTATAATTGTTATTACCTAAGAAATTTTGTTATAATCATAAAATAAGCATAATAATTATAAGGAGATAAGCGGTCCCCAAGAAATGTAGATTAAGCAAATAAAATTGCAATCTTTATATATATAAAAAAATACAAATCATGAAAAATATATTTAATTGTATTTATTAATAACAACAACTTCTAAAATATTATATTACAATATATTATACTAGCGGACGGGCG
>FASU01020308.1:0-11565 GCA_001486225.1 Heliconius pardalinus sergestus | reverse complement strand
TATATGAATAATCCAGCAGTAAAAGCGGGCGAAGCCGCAAGAGGGTCGCCAGTATCATAATAAGGCTGAGTAGCGGAACTCTAAGCCGATTTTGCTTATTTATATAGCGAGGTAACGCACTTTTAGACGCACGCCCGCTATTGGCCCTGTACCACAACTGGACTTGGTGAATTATTTTGCGTATCCTTCATGAGATGTACAATATATTTTAAGCTTATCTATTAGAATACTACAAGCTTTAAGTTTCTAATAGATAATATCATGGTCTTCAAAAAAATATTTTTTACTGCAGGTGTAGCAGTAGCATCAAGTGTGTTCACTATCACTGCAATGTCAGTGGACAGGTACCTCGCTATCACGCAATCACTCCGCCAGCCGTGGATGCCTTCACGCAGAGGTGCCTGCAGTCTGCTAGTGGCGTTATGGCTGGTCTCATTAGCCATATTCGCGCCGTTACTCGCCGTTGCCGCTGTTGAAACCGTTATGGTGCCCATGCTGAGTAGCAACGAGAACGGATCTGTAAGTCATGTGTCATTTTTCTATTATTTTTATTTTAATTCTAGTATTTAAGTTTTTTTTTCCTTTATTTGTAAATATAAGAGTAAACAATAATCATATTTTTAAGAAAGAAATTCTCTCTCGCTCTCTCTCTCTCTCTGGGTATTCTAGATTTAGTTGCTTATATTAATCAACGAACTGACATAGGCCGTCGAACTCAATTGGACAATTGTCCTTTTCATTAAATCGGCAAAATGAAAATTGTTAACTCTAAGTAGGATTCGAGCCCACGTAAAATATTTCTTAAATTAAAAACTAACTCGTTTACAAGTACAATTTTTTCTCAAAGAATAATGACATAAAATTTTGCGTCGACCTTTGAAAGTACCGAAAAGTAATTTGAGAGTTTGAGCAAAAAGATAGAGCTTAGATAATATTTTTATCTATTATTATAATAAGGATCAAATTTTCTTGCAATGCTTAAAAATATATATGAATCATTTAATGATAACTGTCGAAAGTTTAATGGAGAAGCGTTGCTTTAGCGACTCTCCTGATTATTTAACGCCTATTTCCTTTAGTTAACTCGTATACCAATTTTTTTTTTGGAGTTAAATAAGATAGAACCCCTATAGACTTATCATGTCTGTCTGTGTCACACTTAGAACTAAATTAGATATTAGGCTATCATCGGCCAATCGCTGTTAAACCACGTTTAACAATTGTACGGAAACTAAGTCATTCAAAGTAATACACGTAGAAATACTTATACATTATATAAAAAAAATAATCTTTTATTTACAATGAAAATAAGAATTCTATAAAACCTACTTTTAAAATTAGGTTGTAATTTTTGCTTTAAAAGTCCACTTTTAGGAATCATTATACCATTTCTAATTCATTAAATAAATAATTAATAACGATACACTACAAACTTATAATATTTTAAAATAAAGTTAATCCTGTAACTATCTATATAAAGGTAATTAAGGCTATTGTGGCGCAGATGTACAAGCTTGCGACATTGGCAACAATGCCCCCAGAATTTGAGGGCAAGGAGTACGAAACGAGAGAATCTTAACGCTATGTTTCCCGGTTCCCCCTGCCTACCCTGCTATGTGCGGGATACAGCGTGAAACTAGAATACTTTAAAATAAAATAGATCCTGTAACCACACAATATTCTAAATTGGAACATATGTACTACACAGCTGTCTCAAAAACTTGAAGGCACTTGAAGATTAATTTCGTTTTAATATGACATCTGTATTAGGCCTACCCTCCAACATTTAATTAATATAATCTAATTTAGAAATCTCGTTACAAGGTAATTACTGTAGCGATTTTATCTTCGGAAATGAAATACGGCTTAGGTTCAACTTGCAATCCACTTTTATATGCTTGTGTTAAATAAATTAGAACCGGAATTAAATCCTGTTGATATTATGAAACTGAAAATTTGTAAGGTTAGGTTATTAGGTTCCACTTCCGCAAAAACTACTGTACGGATTTAGATGAAACTTTCTACGTTTTACTAAATTGGATGACATTTAAGTATTCATTGTATGGATATTATATTTAAAACGATAATGCTACACGAAAATACGAAAATAATTCAGACGAATAAAAAAAATAATTATAGTACAAACGGGTGAAGCCACAGATCCCAAGTAGGTAAATTAAAAGATTGTCTAATTTAGGAGGTTTATCCTATTGGTTCAGGATTCGCAACTAAAATAATGAGCTTTTTACTACACAATGACCCGAATAAAGAAATACTGTGATATGAAAACAAAATATAAGTTATTATTTTGTCAAAACAAAAATGTTTTCCCATTATATAGAAGTTTTGCCAATCCGATAACGAAGGAGGGAAGTAAAAGAAAATTGTAATACATTCAATAGCCTACTTATGAGGACAAAAGTATGTTTATATTGAAAAAGAAAATAATATATTGCGTAATAAATAGATTTATTATTCGTATTAATCATTTTCATGTCGATTTGAAGTATGTAAGTTTGCGTTTTTATAATAACAAATAACAATTTGTGTTAAAAACCAAAAACACTGTCTTTCAGTATAAGAGGCTTTTGTCAATTCGATCTGGAGATATCTGGGGAAGTCATCATAATCTTTATAATCATCATCATCCTGTTTGTGCATTTCGGTGCGTACACTTATATCAGAACCTCAAATACTTTAGCTGAATCATAAGAAATAATGAATTAGCAAAATTTGTTCAGCGTGACACGCACTTTCCATTGATACATAAAAATTAAGATTGCTGCTAATTTCACAATGAGTTGCAAATGGAAGTAGCATGGCAAGCAAGGGCGCAGAAAGAGGAATATTCTTGGTCCACCCTAGAGATTTTAGTAAGAAAAATAAACAAAACCCCGTGGAAACTATTGATATATACGCGGTCAGTTATAACGACTACGTTAACGAAGTCACATGCAGTTATTAGTATGTAATATGGCTGGTATAACATTTCAGAGGCCGTCGTGGCGCAGCGGCACTGCTATTTAGCTGTGTGGTGTTTACCGTACTATAAGCGGGATTAGGGGTAAAGCTAAGAAACAACAGTTTTACAAGTGATAAATTTGATTGTTTTACCTCATTTACATAGGAATAACCTGAAACCCTAATATATATATACATATATGTTAGGGTTTTTAATATCTATTCATTTGCATTTGATTATTGAACGTAATTTTATGCAAATTATGAAATTGTATTGGTAATTTAAACGTAATTCTGTATTCACGCATCTCCTTCACTTTGCATGACAATTGTACCTACCTGTACGGTATGGGAGTAGTGGTGGGGAACGGTTTTAACTCTAGGTGGGAACCTAGTAATAACATAACATACTTATAGTGTGAAGTCTACCTTTCTAATAGCGGGATACAGGGTTAGGCTAAAAAACATCACATATTAAGCACATAGCAGAGTAGTACCTTGTTTGCTATGTGCTTAATATATGATGTTAGGCTTAATTCTAGGTTCCCAGGATCCCTTTACTTACAGGATATGTGCGAGTTACCTATTAAAACTAAAAAAACAACAGGTTGTGCATGGGAGCAAAACGCGACATTGAGTTCCGCCACATAAAACTAAATGCCTTTATAATACTGTGGAAAGTGGGAAGTAGAGAGTCTTAACACTAGGCTTCATAGAAAAATGTATTCTCTTAATATGAACGGACAAAAACGGACAAAAAAGGTGAAGACCGCTTTGTAAACCTACTAACCTACAATACACTCTAATATTTACATCAATATAAATACAAAAAACAACCATATTGTTAGCTTATAAAAGTTAATTCATTTTCCAAGCGTTACACGTTGTATAAATATAAATCGATTTAAAACACGCACTACTAACTTACATACATTTGTCACGGCTTGTTCGCTATTTATGGATGACCAGTGTTTTATTAATACAGTATGTTTTGTTTACATTGTTTTAATTGAGTTTAGAATTGTAATTGGTATATTTTATTTTAACCTACTTCAGAGACCAGTTGTGGCACAAGTGTGCGTCTGTAAACGTGACAGGTTGTGGGCTCGATTTCCACTTGGAGAAATGCTATATGGAATTCATTTTCTCGCTTTCAATACTAAACACGCGATGCCTCCAGAATTTTGAATTCTTAATGGGTACGAAGTGTCTTAACGCTAGATTTCCAGGTTCTCTTCTGTTACCCTGTTCTGTGCGGGAAACAGCGTGAAGCTAAAACAAAAAAAATGTATTTAAATAGTACAATTGTTACAATATTAATGGTTTCTTTGTACAGATTGAAATAATACAAGACTAAATCAAGTTATATTTTCATTTACCCCGCACTAATTGAGGTCGCGGCCGTTCAACTCGAATAAAATTTCAATTGTTATTTAATATTCCTAATGAACTAAGTCTATTCAACTATATTGTTTTATTTCATAGATAAATATACACTTGTATAATATATATGAAAATTCTCACATTTCTATTCAAGGTCTACTGACAAATTAAAGTCGGGTTTTAATATAAATTTATAAATTGTTGCTTTTCGTTGCGGTATTTATTTATACTAATTGAGGCTAGTCGAGGCGTATGGGCACAAGTATGAGACTGAAAACGCGACGGGTTCGATTCCCATTCGAGGAAATGAAATGTTAAATTAAAAATTATCATTTCTTCACTCTGGTAACGAGGCAAAGCGTAGCGTTGAGCTCTGCCACTCAACATGCAATACTTTGCGAAAATTTGGCGATAAATGGGGAACGATAGCGTCTTAAGGGATGCGGGGTGTTTTAGCACTAGGTAAAAACATATAGGGTGAAGATAAAAAAAAATATTTATATTAGAAATCTGAAGAGGGAGATAATCTCCAAATCTATTGCTACGAATTGAAAAAAAAAATGTTTAATGGCCCATTTATTGAAGAATGCTTGTCGGCTATACACGTTAAATATTACGTTAATCCTAATGGCGGCCAGAGTTACTTCTTTTTGTCATATAAATAAAAAATAATAAAGATATTCCCTAAAATGGGAATCAAAGTCACGCTACGCCGCTACGACGACGCGTTGCGCTACAACGGCTTCCATTTAGCTAATGTCGTATAAATTATAATTGATTTTATTTTCCCAGTGAGCTTACTTAGGAAAGAATTACGTACATTTTATGGATTTCGAAATTCTTTTGGATAATCTTTCTTAACATAATTAGGTTATATTATTCCTTGTGTGTTTTCATGTACCATAAATTCTAAAGAGCCTTAGTAAGGAAAAGAAAAGAAGTTATCATAACATATTTATAGCAGCATAGCATTTGGCTACAAACACGATGATTGTGGATTCGATTACCACTAGGAGAAAATAATTATTATATTCATTTACCTTCTTTGAGAAGGCAACACATAGTATCCCAAATTCGGGTGGAAGGCGGAGAACTTCCACTGCGCCATGGCGGCTTGAAGAAAATATATGTCATATAATTTTTCACTCACCTATTCAGTATCTATTAGATATTTTTCAATTTTTCCCCACACGTTTTATCACTTTTTATGAAATGTAGATATATATTTCGTAAACTTGCCTATAAACCTTTATACCCAATTTTATATTTATTTTCTTTGTAAAAAGCTTAAGAAAGAAGGTCGTATCAATCATGTCACTTCAAACACATCAATTTTATTATAATTCGTATATTAACGTATTGGAATTTTGTTTATTCTTAAATTCAGACAAGAACTTTTAAAAGTAAAATGTATTTTAATAAACTGTCTAGGATGTTGTGGCACAGTGGTAAGTGGTAATATACTAATTGTCTAACATCAGCGTGAAATACAAACACGTATTGCAGCCATACATAATTCTGTAATATTTAAGACTATTAGCACCTGTAATGGCTTGAAGTAATGTTATATGTAATTTATGATATACAATTATTTTATCGAGAGTAACGGGTGTTATACTAATTAAGTTTATTAACGTTCACATTCCTATTTTCTACGGGGTAAAATACTTGTGTATTTTCATATTATACATCTTTAACAAAATTCTCATCTTTTTAGTAATCGCAAGCAATTTTCGAAACGTTGAGTTTTTATTGTTGAGTGGGACAACTCAAAGCCGCTTGTCTTGTAAAAAAAAATTACAAGACACAGAGCGACTTTGCTTTGCTCAAGTGCAAGTCATCGTAACTTATATAGAAAGTTTAAAATCTAGTTAATATAAATGTAAGTATATATGTATAATAAATTTTCGTCAAACTTAATGAAATTCCATTACAAAAGTCCGTAATAGCAGTGGGAAAATGAAAGAGCCTATTCTCAGATGTTTTAAATTTTAGTTTTTTAATGAAACAGACTATTTTTAATACAAAATTTATAAGTAGTTTCCTCGGGGAGTATAATAGAGCACTAATGATCCCAGAAATTTCTAAGAGACCGGAAATAACATAGATTTTACGTTGTCTACTTTAAACGAAGTTGTGGGCTATAACTCGTCTTTGTATATAAATTTTTTTTAGCTTTATGCTGTATCCTAGAAATGACAGAGCAGACCGTTGACCGACTCCGTTTCCCTTAAAACACTTCCGTTCCCCATTTAACGTCGAATTTTGTAGGTATTGGTGCTACCAGAGTCAATAAATGAAAATATTAAATTTTTCATTTCCTCCAGTGGAAACCAAACCCGCAACCTCTCGCGTGCTCTCTTCAACCTCCACCACACCTCCACCTCCTGTCTCCGGCCTCGTCTTTACATTGTAAGCAAAGTTATGCAATACTCCTTAAGCTTCGGAAACAACCATATCTCGTCGAATCGCAAGAGAGCTCGAAATAGAGGAAATTACGCACACCTGATGTTCGCATAACGCGTTTTAAGATATTGTTACACTGAGATATGTAGATAAATAAATTATAATATTCCATCAACAGTATATCTATTTTTTTTCTCTTCATACCATAATATGAACAGAGCATGGTAGGCAGAGGGAACCCACACTAGTGTATCGAAATTCGGTATTGGCCATCCCTAATAAAGTAAAAGTCATAATATTTTTTTTTCAAAATAAGGAGTTATCTACATGCAAAAGTTTTAGCACGTCAATATATTTAGCATATAATAGTAGTGATAACTGCTACTGTGGCGCTGCTACGAGTACAAACCTTATGAAATATATATTTTATGAAAGGGAAATTTACAGTCTCTGCACGGCCAGTAAATTTAAAACAAAAAATGAATGCTGTATTACGCATAAATCAGGGTAGAGAGAGAGGGAACCTGGGAACCTAATATTTATCCACTATATATAACGTGCAAATACAGAGTACCTTTTAAATAATAATACGCCGTTCTAGAATACGACTCTAAAAGACAATTGCTCAGTTTCAAATAACCATTTATCCATATCCAACTCAGCGAATTTTCCTTTGTTTGAACAGCTTGAGCGTGTAAAGTGATAATGAATATATAAAAATAGACTGTAAATTTGTATAAGACGTCTGAGCATCTGCCAGTAAATGTGATGGTTGTGGGGTTGTCCTATTAAAGAAAATGAAATATTTAAATTGGCTTTGGTATGACAATACGCGGCGTTGGGTTTCGGGACACAATGTCGACGCAATAAAAGCGTGTCAAATAATATATATAGTCAAATAAAAAACCAAAACGTAAAAAACTGAAATTAAAAAAAAACAATGCTTGAGTCTCCCAAGGCAACATGTTCAAGCAGATGGGTGCTGAAGCTATATTCCTAACTTTAAAATATTACCTCATGTATAACCCTCCCTCCCTATGTAACCCTCTTACTCTTTATTGACCTGTCAGGCTCAAATGAAATGATGATCTTTCGTCTTGCTTGTTTTGTTTTTTTATCTTAACATATTATACGTACAAAGAGCTGAATGTATAAATTACTCTGCAAGACGCTTATAATTCTTTTGGGGGCAATGCCTGCGGCAATATTAGATGGCGGAACCCAACGCCGGGCTGCCGTAACCAAATTTAAAAATCCAAAATCATCGTGTTTATAATAGATAGATATAACCAAGTACGTTAATTTGTATGTATAGCGTAAACTAAACTGAACCAACGAGCTGGAAACTGACCACATGCCAACTACAGACGAAATAGTTTCTATGTAAAAACCTACTTCAATTTAAAATATTTTAAATTCATATGAATATTGTTCTATTTTTATTTAGGAAAAGTCAAATAAATCTTGTATCTACTGAATTTTATATAAATACTTTTGCAACTTTACGTCCGTTACTTGTGGTCAAAAGTCATAACTCTCTGTTCTTCACTTTTTGTCCAATTTTCGAGATTTTGTTCGCTTGTCGGCCAGCGCGAGGCAAACAATTTAAAAATGTATCATTCAGTGACTAGGAATTTAGTGGCGCAGGGGCACGAGCGTGCGACTGTAAACGCGACAGATTGTGAGTTCTATTCCTACTCGAGGAAATGAAATATTGGCGTTGTGCCTCCTGATTTTGGTGGATAATAAGGAATGGAAATGCTTTAATGAGAACGGAGTTTACCAACACTGTTCCTCGGTTCCCTACCTTGTTGGCAGGGAAATTAAAATAATAAATATTTCACGTCTTGAAGTAGGAATCGATCGCACACTTGTGCCCCTGCGCGCTGCGCCAAGACTGGCCTCTATCATATCTACCGAACAAGTAACTCCAATAATTAAGTAAAAAGTTGTTTTTTGAAGTGCGTTAAAACTACGAGCATTCTTTAATCTCAAGCTTTTTATCTTTCAATAGAAAGTTATTGACTTTCAAACAATGATAGTCAAATATACTTTTTAATTCATTAATTGTTTTCGCTAAAGTATTTTACTGTAGAAGTGATCTTATAATCTATGCTAATATTAATAGTAACCTACTTATTATACGCGTATTTGTCTGTCTGTCTATCACAGATAATGCATATCATGCCATGATAAACGAGAACTAGTATACTACCTATGTAGTAATCGGTGTATTTATCCCTTACCGAAAAAAAATCAAATCTTTTCTGTCTTTAAGCGATATTGTAACTAATATCTCAATTTGACAGATTCGATTTCGCTTGTGCCATACTTAATGTTCGCTGTGACACATAAATGACTAATAATGCAACTTCTAAGGTAATATTGGTTATTTAACCATCTAATTAGTTTATAAGCAAAAAATTAAGCTTTCATACAAACCATATTCATATAATTTAGATTTTTAATTCACACACGCATCTATAAGTACTAAGTACGTAATTAGATTTGTAGCACCTATATCCTATATGACGATTTGAAAATTGGGCAGTGCGTGGTGCGTTCCCCAACATTGCTTGTTGAGCGGCATACTTTAACGCTGCGGTTTGACAACAGGGGAAAGAAAATAATTAATTCCCATGAGTATGAATTGAACCAAGAACTGCCACATTTACAGTAAGATGATATATTTATTATAATCTAGACAAAAAATATAACAGAGTTTATTAAAAAAAATACTTTTACAGGTATGGGTAGAAAACCGTATCGAGTTCTGCACAGAGAAGTGGCCAGATTCGATAAGGAAGGAGCTTTTTGGAGCTTTCAGTTTCATCCTCGTGTACGCTGTGCCGGGTACGTAGTTTAATTTAGAACAAATAAATTTTAAATCAAAACTTAATCAATGAAATCTATAAATATAATAAATATGAGGCCAGTTGTAAGACTAAACGCGACAGGATGTGGGTTCGATCCCTACTCAAGGAAATTAAATCCTATTTAATATTTTCTTTAACTCCGGTAGCGAGGCCAAACGCCGCGTTGAGTTCCAATAAACACGCAATGCGCTCAAAATTCGGAGTGTCTTAACACTAGGTCCCTCAGTCTATCCAGATCTGAGTACGATGCCGCGAAAATATATATTGTATATATTTATAGCCATATGAAGGTATACAGAGTATAAACATATAATAAACGACTATCAATTCGAAATCGACGCGAATCAAAATTAATTTGACAAGTAATCCAATTAAATATTTTTGTGAACATAACCCAATTATACGACCAATTATTCTGTAAAAACACTCAACACTTAAATATCTCCTTTTTTTATGAAGAAAAGCCTTAATTAATAAAAAAACTGATAGCGTCTAGACTTTGATGGAGTGATGTCATAGTGTATTATTTAAATCATATTATCATAGTTTTGGCTATACTTATTTAATATTTTTTTAGCTTCACGGTGTATCCCGTATATAGCATGATAGTCAGAGATAACCTAGTATTAAGTCACTCCGTTTTTCACAATCCGCGCATTTGAGTTTTCCTTCTTTTATAACTTACTGATAATGTAATTTTTCCTTGTATTTTTTTCTTACGATTATATCTACACACATTTTCTGTTTCTAAATGCCCTAAAAATAAGTTATGTGAACATAATTTTGTATTGTGAATTCCACCATTTTATTTGGCTGAATCACGGAACATTTCACGTAATTTAAACAGGATTTACCTGCTTTGGGTGCAAAATATGTTTCGTATATATGTACATATACACACATACATACATACATCTCTATGTATAAAAAGTGATTTTTGAGGAAAATTGCTTATCTATTCCTTTACACGTGTTTATTTGAATGACAGTAAATCATTATAAGAATATAGAATTGATAGAATTTACTGAAGATTTATTTTTGTTATTTTTAGGGTTTCGTACTTCAAATGAGATAACTTTGTTGTCCATCTGTTTGTCTATTTTTCAATACCATTTTTTTAATTGTAGGGGGTATCAAATTGATATTACTATCAGATATTCAAGTCTTGTGAACTTGGAGCACAGAAAAGAGCTCTTAAGATATCAGCATTTATAGCAATCAAAAGATATAAGCATTTATGCATCGTTTTTATTGTGTATATAATTCTATGGCCTATTTTCGTTGCTTGTGAGGAATGTGGCGAGAGGTGCAGTTGTAATTGTAATGCAGAAAGTTGCAGCAGTTGTAATTGCAGTTGTAATTTTTTATATTTTGATAGATTGATAAAAGTTTCGTAGCACGGTCTGTCGGAACATTTAAAAAGCTTCATTGCTAAAAGCTCATCAGCAAAAACGATCATTAACATTTGAAAAAGGAGGATGTTATTTACTTAAACGTTTTATAAGAAATCTTCCAAAGAAATATATTTATATATAAAAATGAGTATATATCTGTGGTAATATTGTATAGGTATGATTATTATAATGATTTTATAGCTTTAGAATAATATTTTTTTGCGTGAACCGCAAACAGCAGACTCATGTCCTGACAAAAATTAAACTAAACAGTAATGTGTTGTTTTTATCAAACCTAAATAAAAAGTATAATAATACATTAATACATTTAATTTTTATTAAGAAAAATATTTATTTTATTTAATTTTCCGATTCCTTCTCACAATTTTATTAGTATTATTTATATACATGATTTTTTATAATTTGTATAATATAATTGTTATAAAGTGCTGTAGCAGTTACGTGGTTTTGTGTAACGATTTATAATTTAACACTAGAAGTGCCGAAGATTGAGACCCCCTTCGAACCGCCGTCGTGACAAATTT
>FASU01020250.1:0-14515 GCA_001486225.1 Heliconius pardalinus sergestus | reverse complement strand
TAAATTAACGATGTTATAAAGTTTTAACCTCCTCCTGTAAAATCTGATCAAATGCAGATACGCGCTCCCCACCTGTGGTAGATACGCGGTTCTGCACTATCCCCGACGATATGTAAGTTGAATGGGATCTGTTAACAATCATCATAACCATCGCGTTTAGTCACAGATTGTCCCAACGCGCCATGACTGCCCCATTTTATGTGAAATTATTTATTCTTACAGTAATGAAATTTTTTTTTATAAAAAAGTGCTTCGCTGTCTTTGTAATGACATACTGTACCGTACCGTACCAGATTATCTTAATTTAGATATCAATTTTAAATATTATATTCAATTTAAACATTTTGAATTTTAATATTTTTACGTGGAATTGTAATGATTAAAATTAATATTATCGCGAATAAAAAATATTTATTGTTATAAATCATCCCAGTTTCAATTATAATTTGAATTTAGATAGTTGCAATACTTCAGTTAACGTCAAAATTGACAATAGGCTTGTTTGATTAGAATACCGCATCGCATTCTTATTTCACGAATATTCTTGAAGTTCATTTAGCTTTCCAGAAAAAGTAAGTATTTGTGATTACTATACTCCTAATAGATACACTTACCTGGTTATTTTTTCTTCAAATTTTCACTAATTAAATTATGATTAACGTGTTTTTAAATGAAATTGTTATTTTTTTATCGGTAGCATAAAGAAGCCACAATGAGTTGCCCATTTAACGAAGAACAATTACTGCAGCTCAAGGCATTTGTAGACTTATGCAAGTCCCAACCTCAAATCCTTCAACATCCAAAGCTATCTTTCTTCAAAGAATATTTAATATCACTCGGAGTAACAATACCTTCAGCTACATTCGAGCCTAAAAATTTTGCACCCTCCGGAGACAGGTATGTTTGTTATTTTATGAATTTAAATTATTATCTTTTCCCTATATAGCAGGACTTTCAGACCAATTCTTTATATGTTGTGTATTGAGTGGGAACTCAACACTGCACTCTGTTTACCTTAGTGGAATAGTGGAAGTAAGATAATCATTTCCTGTAGTGAAGATGAAGCTATCACTATAACATTTAAGGTCAGACACTGACTCACTGCTCCACAATCTCTAATTTAATTGTGTTTGGTCTTAAATTAAATATTTTAACCTTATTCAATATTTAATATTTAACTTCTTCTTTTAAATGTTTTAGCAACTTTAGTAGTGCTTCTGCTGCTGCTCCTCCTCCTCCTGCTGAAGCCTCGTCAGAAGAAGATTCCGAACCTGAGTCTGATGTTGAACTGGATATGGAAGGTAAAATAAATACATTATGTATTTGTAGTATAATCTTTTAACTTTAATTTATGTAATACTAGCTATTATCTGCAGCTTTAGGTATATGGTTCTTTTTCAACACTGGAGACTACTGCATTCCACCAAACAATTTTTTCAGCTATAGATTTGAAGGACTTTCTAGTTGTTTAATCTCATAATCGTTTTTAGACATTTTAGCCAACAAATAATTGTGCATAAGAAAGAAATATGAATTTTTGCATCAATCTACATAAATATAAATCAATATGAATAAATAAAATGAATAAATCAGCCTCATGCTGTATCCCGCACACAGCAGGATAGGCAGAGGGATAAATATAATTTATCACTAAATGCTTTAAACAACATAATGTACCTACTATTATATATGTATATTAAAGTGTTTAACAATAAATAATAATTTTTTTAATAGCTTTGCTATGATAACCCCTTACTTTAATATGATAACAGACTATTGAAAAATATGTGAAAGTTAAAGTTACTATTATCATATTAAAATGTATGTATAAATTGTTTGTTTATTGTTTATATCATCGTTGTTCACACAATATCATTTTTTTTAGCTTCACTCTGCATACTGCTGAAAGTAGAGTTGGCAGGGGTAACCTAGTGTTAAAACACTTGTTCCTATGCGATGCTTAATTTTCAAGACTTTGCGTGTTAATGCTTTACCATTACAACTACATCATCTCCTAAATGACATGATATATATATTTTTGTAATTTTATGTTAACTCAAAACTTTTTAAAAAACTACAAAAATTAAAGATTTGTTTATGCTAGAATTTTTCTCTTCTGTAGTTAACATTGTTTCTTTTTTTATATCTTCTCAGGTGTCATATCTGACTCGTCAGAGGCCAATCAAGACATGGGTGATGAATCCAAGGAAGTATCCGACGAAGAACGTGATCAGTCGGACGAGAAACGATCTGAGGCTATGAGAGCTTTTTCGGAACAACAATTTGACGAAGCGATTGTATTGTACACTGATGCTATAAAACTGAACCCCCAAAGTGCTTTGCTTTTTGCCAAAAGAGGACAGGTAAGTCAAAAAAACCCCACAGAATTTCTTGCGCCGGGTCTTCTGAGGTTTGAGGTAGTAAATTAAGTGACCCGGTGGTAAATTATTTGAAGTACATTCAGTTCGAGACTATGTGTTGAGTAGCGGAACGCAAAGCCGCGCTTTGTCTTGTTATCAGAAGGAGGAAATGAAAACAGTAAATAATTCATTGCCTTGTTTCCCCTGAACTCACTCATTCAGAGCCCACTACTGTCACATTAACTTTGATATATAAAGTAAATTTATGAATTTATTAATACTTCTCAGGTATTCCTCAAACAAAATAAGCTACATGCGTGTATTAAAGATTGCAGCCGCGCCTTGGAATTGAATTGTGACAGTGCTGCGGCATATAAATTTAGAGGACGCGCTTATAGGTATACATATGAAATGACCTTAGCTTCGTAAATTATTTAAAACTGTTCCTTTATGTTTACGTTTGTATGTTATATTTTGTTATTTTTTGTTTGTTTGTCTATACTTGTAAACTTAAAACTAAACTTATTACTATATTGTAATCAAATTATACAAAATCTTCACATAAATTGTAGCTTATGTGGTATTTTTTGATGTGTATTCATTCATTATTGTAGTGTCATCTAAACCTGTTTAGTAGTTTTTGTGTGAAATTGGAACAAACAAACATCCTTATCAACTTACTCATTTACAATATTACTAATAGGATTATTTATGTATATCATATTTATTATTTTTTTAGACTTTTGGGCAAATTTGAAGAGGCGTCCCATGACCTCTGCGAATCTCTCAAGATAGATTACGATGATCAAACAAATGAATGGCTCAGTGAAGTGAAACCTAACGCTGAAAAACTTCGTCAACATAAGTTAAGTGAACAACGCAAGAAAGAGGAAAGGGATGTGAGTATATTTTTTATGTATATATGTGTGCATATAAACATAGTTACCTAATATATTATTATATAGTGTAAATGTTACTATACAATACATAGTATTGTTGGCTTAATCTAATCCTGATAATATTTAAATCTTGCTTAATAGGCTGTTAGCAGTTACAAGTAGAAACAGAATATAGTTACAAAAGATATTAACACACTGTTCTCTAAGTTAAAAATAATAAATATTTCATTCTCCTGAGTGAAAATCGAAACAACAACCGTCGCGTCGACTGTCATACGTTGTGCTACTGCAACCTCTTTATCATTAATAATAAATAAAGTATAATGGTATATTTTTAAATATTTTTTTCTTGTTTTAGCACCGTGAGAAGCTCCGCAGGGCTCGTAAAGCGCAGGAAGCTCATGCAAAGGCTGCCAAGGACCAAGCAGGCTCACAGCCAGAATTTCGCATGCCCGGAGGTATGCCGCAAGCCGGTGCGTTTGATTCCGAAGAGTTTATTAAACTGCTGTCTGATCCAGACATAGTGGCTGCTTTTAAGGTAAAAAGATTTAAATTTTTAGCTCCATACTGTATTCTGCACATAGCAGGGTAGGCAGAGGGAACCCGGGGGCTTCGTGTTAAGACATTGTTCCCCATTATGACACTTCTGTTCACCACTTTCCGCCAAATTCCTGAGGCATGGCGTGTTGAGTGGCGGAATTCAATCGCATTATCTTCGTTACCAAAGTTAGGAAATGAAAACATTGAATATTCCTCCCGAATGGGAATCAAAGCCATAACCGTCGCGTCCGTGGACCGTGGGTCCGATTCCCAGACAGCCTCCTTAAAGAAGTAGTAGTAATATTAAGCAAAAAATTCACAATAGAACAATTTTCTATAACATTTATTTATTTATTAGTAGTATACAGCATAAAGCTAAATTAAAAAAAATAGTTTTTTATTAATAAAAATATTTTATATTAACTACGATTTTTTATGAAATTAAAAATCGTAAAATGACTTTCAAATATTTTTATTGAACAATTTTACAGGATCCTGAAGTATCTCGTGCCTTCTACGACGTGTCATCTAATCCAGCCAATTTTATCAAATATCAAAATAATCCTAAAGTAGCTGCTGCTTTAGAGATGTTTAACAAGAAATTTGGACTGTCAGCTGGTGGTTTTGGAGGTAAATAATTATAACTTATATAAGTTAATTATAATTATGTAAATTATACTGAAAAATACTGTCAACGCAACAGTTGTGTGTTCGATTCCCACGTGGGAACAGACGAAATATTTTTATTTCCTCTCTCTAGTATCAAGATAAATAAAATGGGGATTAAACCCACAACCAGTCGCCACCGTTGTCGTTTACAGCCACTCTTTGTGCTCCTGCACCAGAGCTGACCTTATTATATTTTTGTTACATTAATATTTTAGGTTTCGGCGGTGCACCTCCACCTGAAGCCGGAGCTAAAAGCTCAGATGATGACGTCGGTTTGGACTAAGAAATTACTTTCACCTAAAATATTTCTTTTAACTAAACGTGTGGTATATTCAATTAAAAAATTATTGGTCTTAATTATACAGACGTGGATAATATTTGAAATTGGTAGGAATTTAATAATTTTGAAATTGTCCCTTTATCCCAACGACAGTCTATTTCTTTAAAAATATAATTAAGCAAACAGAATCTGGAACATAATAAGTAACTATTGTTAATCACTAAATATGTTTTATTGTAAAAGTCAGAACAAGTTAGCTATAAAAATAGTTGTCAAATAACAAAAATTCACACTGAAATTTAATAGAAATCTTAGGCCATTATAAATAAAATATATAAAAATTCTTCCCCTTCCAGTGTGCTAAAACTTATTCAATTCAAGGTCAAGAATTTTTCTTTTTTTCTCGCATGAACAAAAAATACTTCTCGCATAAACATAAAAACAAAAAATTATAGAATTTTAAAAAATTATATATTTAAAAATTAACTATTTCATTTTTATAATCTAAAGTTCTTGTCTTAACAAACATATTGTTTATATAAATTACAGTTTTTGACAAAAGTAAAAAAAAAAACAAAATTTAACCTTGAATTTCTTTTTTATCACGAATGAGTTCATTTGGAGAAATTTAGTATTCTATTTATATTGGTGTAAAACTAAAAATAAGCTCTGCGTGAATATTTGTTAGTTAAAATGTTTATTTTTACTACATACGCATTTTATATTATATTCTGTCCATTATATTCTCTTCTGTATTATTCTATTATGATACATACATAGTAAATGATATTTTTATATTAGTTACGTATAATCTATATATAACGATATCTGGTGCAGAATTTAATGTTTATCAATCTTTTCTTTTTTATATTTAGCAAACAGAAATGTTATATCATGTTTACTTAGAAATAACTTGGCATTTAAATGTATTGTTTCGTGAATATATTTCTATTTTGCTAGTAAATAAATTCTGAAATATAAACTTCTTTTTATTTATTTATTTTGATTATGGGGCCAGTAACGGCGCAGGGACGCAAAGTGTGACTGTAAACACGACAGGTTGCGTGTCAGATTCTCACTCGAGGAAATGAAATATTTAATATTTCCATTTCTTCACTCCAGTTGAGGCAAAAGCCTGGCGTTTAGTTCCGCCAATCGACAATGCCTGCATAAATCGTAAGAAAATGGGGAACAGGGTCTCTTAAAACTAGGTTCCCTATTCCTTACCTGCTGTGTGTGTGATACAGCGTGAAGCTGATTTATTTTATTACTATAAATGCTATTAATTACATCTTTACCTGAACAATAGACAATTTTAAATAATAAAACAAACATTACAACATCTAAATATATTTATTCACTAAATTATCTTTACACATCATTAACTCTTCCCCAACGAAGCCTTATTTTTTTCTCATGTAATTTCAACCAAGATGGCATTTCTTTAGGCAGGTATTGAGCATTCGGATATTTTAATGGTGGTGGTGGAGTTTTGAATGGATTTTCTGTTTTAAGTTTCCGCAACAAATATTCTTTATTAATTTGCTTGGGATCTCTGTATTTGTCCATGTATAGATTAAAGGGTTTCCGGCGTGGAAACCTCTCTTGAGGTCTGATATATGGTTCTGGGAAGTCATATTCATATACTGAAAAAAAAATAATTTAAGAAGTGAATTTATTGACGAAAAAATATATATTTTATATACTATCAATTAACCAATATTTACCTGGCTCCTTTTGATTTAGTTTTGAATGAAAGAAATCAGTTACAGTCAAGTCCCAATCTGACTGGTAGAAAGCTAGACCTATAGGAGTTATATTATCTTGATATTTCTTATACCATTCTCGTGTATGGAATGTTCTATCCTGCAATGGTGATGAGCTTGTAACTAGAAATAAAAGGAAACAATACTTTATTATAGAAAAGTAAATAGTAATTTTTTAGTCACGTTTATCAAGCACTGTATTGCTCAGTAGCAGGAGAACATAGTGTTAAGACACTCCATTTCACAATTTTGCACCTCACTTTCAAATCTTTCATATTGAGTGACAATTAAATGTCACTGTTCTTTCCCCTGAGTGGGTATCATTAAAAATAATCATAATTGTTTATTTTGCATAATCCTACAAAGACGGAATATATATTTTTTGTAGATATATTCATCTGGTTCTTATACTGTGATATATTATATATAAGTATATATCTTATTACCTTTAGGCAAGTCATATGACAAATGTCCATCTTGCTTATAAAGAACAAAGGCATATCTGTGGTAACCTGTCCCTTTTAAAGGAAAAGGCTGCAAGTACTCAGCTAAAACATCTCCTTTTTCAATGCAATTTCCTGGTATGTTAGCTACTAGCCAGTGTATATACTCCTTATCATTATCACTTAAATGACCATCAAGATTAGTTAAAGCAAGAGTCCATAAAGAATTTCCATCAGACTCATAATTGATAATAGGAGCATCTTTAGCTTCTTTTGGCTTAATAACATTCCCATAGTAAACAGGTAAACAATTGCCATTATTTAAATCATAGAATATTTCCAAATTTAAGTGAGGTAAAAAAAATCCTTCCCCATACAAATGTTCAAATATACCATAATGATCAGCTATTTGTTTTTTATGTAATGGTCCTAGAGTTTCTAACCAGTCTTTCTTTGATTGTTCCATATTGATTTCTAGCTTTCCTTTCCGTGCTAATTGCTCTAAACTTTTGTTATTCTTTAACTTTTTTGATTGTTCCAAACGTTCATCTCTTGATGGCAATACTTTTCTAAATTTAAATAAAAACAAACATTTTTATTAAAATTTTATGAATAATACTTAAACTTAGAAGTACCTAATTGTGTAGCAATTATATTGACAATTTTAAAGTGTTATTAAGGAAATTTACTATATCCACATCCACGATTTTATTATATCTTTTTTTGTTCATTATGGTAAATAAGGGAGATGGACACAATTAAATCAATTTCAAAAAATATATATAAAAAATACGTACTTCTCTGGAAGAAATCCTATATCAATTCTTGTAGTGTGTAATTCGTCTTTATAATTCAATTCATCTAATCTTTCTTTTATAGTTCGACAGTAAATAGGAGGTTTCCCTCTCATCTTATGACCTAACCGTATTTGTTGATATTGTGTATTAACTCGCCAAAAGCAGCGAAACGTATTCATTGTTAAATTTGTGTATTTCTTAATGTAACAATGATTTTAAAAAAACTTTAAAATAACTAAAATGAGTATTTAATACGACAAAGGGGTTATATGAAAAATAATGTGAAAAATTGACTATATATTTAATAAGTCACTGTCAGTGTGACAATACAATATCGTCTATTGACGATATATTACTTTCTAATTTAATTTCACTTGATATTAAACAATATATTATTTCTAAAAATAAAAATATTTGAAATGTTAAACTAAGATCACACTAACAAGTAAAGAAAAATACAGCAATGATATTTTAGAAAATCTAAAATATAGTGTATTTAATTTATTTCAGACATAAATATACAAAATAAGTTTCACTTTGATAACAACAATTTCGTGTGCTAAAAGACCATCGATATATTTAAATAAACTACCGATAGATATCGAAATGTATCGATTGAATAAAAACATCGACGCACGATGCATATAATCGACACCCCTATAACATAATAAAATAGACAAACATATTTTTTATTCAAACAGATAACATAATATCGATAAAAATGTAAAAAGAAACAAAATCAGCTATGGCGTTATTGTACTGTAGGGTATTAAATAAAAATATAGATTTAGGAAAAAATATAAGTAGAATTCAATCATACTACACATCCTATACTACATAACATCAACTACAGTATATGATAAATAGAATCTATAATTTCATAATAAGTAATATTAATAATCATCATCGCCATCATCATCATCAGCCTGTCGTCGTCCACTGCTGGACATAGGCCTCTCCAATGGCACTCCAAATATTGATAATAATATTTACTAATGTTTAAATGTGGTATTTTTTTTTTCAATAAATGTCACGTTAAGACAAATATTTATTCTACTACTTTCAGATGTATATTTTATAGAATTATAAAAGAATTTAAAAACTCAGGTTACATAATATCTGCGGTTATATCAACGATCTGTATTATTTTAAACTATTTACATTTTTATAATTCAAGACCCGGAAGCGTGCCAACAAAATATTTACTATAAAAATTAATTTCACGCCTTAGACGATGTCATCAATTTGTCAAAAATCTAAAAAAAAATGTATCAAGTAATATATTCATTACATATTATATTACACAAACTATAAACTGAATTGCATAATTTCACTATAATTGATTAGTAATACCAACTTAAATGAAGGAAGTTTTGATTTTCGTAAAATTGAATTCAACCAATCACTTCCTTAGACGACTACGTATTCGTGTAGCAAAATGGTAGCATTAGGAAAATCTATGTGTGCGAGGGTGAGGACAGACCACCCGAGACCGAGAGGCGAGACCCGAGTGTAAAGTGTAGACCTAGCTAGACTTGTGGAAAATAAAATGTTGTATTGTGGAGTTGTGGTGCGTGCGACGGCCGACGATGCGACCGCCGCTGCTCGCTAATCGGCTCGCTATCACCGATCAGTTCGCAGTTGCATTCGCTGTGTTTAGTGTATTGTGATCGTTTAATTGTAATCACTAAGTTTTTATGACTTCATTCATATCTGTTTTACTTCAATGAAAAATAATATACATTTTTGAAACGACTAAGAGCAGCGTGTGACAAAATGGTACATTTGCAACTATTAAATGTAAATACGGCAGTCCAGTGTATAGTTCCCCGATCTTTACAATATTAGGAGCCATTTACACATGGCGAGAGGTCACGTAGGCATTAGTGATTTTTGAAACGTGAATATTAAAATTGCTTACGATTTTCTTCTGTTTTTGTTATTAATGTAGTGATCGTAAACATGGATAGCAAAATTATCCAAAAAAGTGCAATGCAGAAGAGTGCAGAATTTACTTTCACTCCACCACCCGAGGCACCCGTATTTGAACCTACGCTTGAAGAATTTACAGATCCTTTAGGATATATTGCCAAAATACGTCCAGTCGCAGAAAAAACTGGAATTTGTAAAATAAAGCCCCCTGCACGTTGGCAGCCACCTTTTTCTTTAGATGTTGACAAATTAAAATTTGTACCACGGATACAAAAAGTAAATGAGTTGGAAGCCATTACTCGATTAAAACTTTTGTTTCTTGAAAAAATATTGAAATTTTGGGACTTACAAGGATCGCCTTTGAAGATACCCATGATTGAAAATAAAACGTTAGATCTTTATTGCTTAAAGTTTTGGGTAGATGAGGAAGGTGGATTTGAAAATTGTAATACGCCTAAAAAATGGCGTAAAGTCGCAAATGCAATGGGCTATAGCCAAAGCGCACTTACTATGAATTTTCTTCGAAATAATTATGAAAAGATTCTTCTTCCATATGAAATATTTGAGAAAAGTAAAGCAGACATCTTAAAAGCAGTAAAAAAGGTGGAAATCAAAGCTGATCTCAAAGAAGAGGATGACAGTGGGAAGCAAATATTTAAAGAAATATGTATAGAGGATATTAAAGAAGAAAAACCTCATCTCAACATTAAAAAAGCTAAAACTGGTTCAGATATCAAACCAAGTATTGAGTATTCAAGAAGCCAAGCTGATTCTGAAAAACTTAAACGGAGCAGAGAACTGAGGAGGCTTGCTTGTTATGGTCCTGGACCAAAAATGCCTGGACTAAATGATGAAGAATTTGATATAACTAAATCTAGAAAAAGACCTAGGTATGACTTGGATCCATTAGCTGTATATATCTGTGCTATCTGCCAGAAAGATCACAGAGATGATTTACTTCTAATATGTAATGGTTGTTCTGATACATATCATACATTTTGTCTCAAGCCTCCATTAAGTGTTGTACCTGATGGTGATTGGCGTTGCCCTTGCTGCATTGCTGAGGAGGTGCATAAACCAGCAGAAGCATTTGGTTTTGCTCAGGCTGAAAGAGAGTACACTTTACAACAATTTGGAGAAATGGCTGACAAATTTAAGTGTGATTACTTTGGCATGTCTGGCCATTTAGTACCAACTAATATAGCAGAAAAAGAATTTTGGAGGATAATATCTTCTGTAGAAGAAGATGTTACTGTTGAGTATGGTGCAGATTTACATTCCATGGACCATGGGTCAGGTTTTCCGACAAAATCTTCTCTTAACTTATACCCCAGTGATCAAGAGTATGTTGATTCAGGATGGAATTTAAATAACTTGCCAGTATTGGATGGCTCTGTCTTAAGATTTATTAATGCAGATATATCAGGTATGACTGTGCCATGGATGTATGTAGGCATGTGTTTTTCAGCATTTTGTTGGCATAATGAAGATCACTGGAGCTATTCCATAAACTATTTGCATTGGGGTGAAGCAAAAACTTGGTATGGAGTACCAGGAAGTGGGGCAGAACTTTTAGAAAATGCAATGAAAGCTGCAGCACCGGATCTCTTCAAATCTCAACCTGATTTATTACATCAGTTAGTTACAATAATGAATCCCAATATACTTATGGCAGCTGGAGTGCCCATATATAGAACAGATCAACATGCTGGGGAATTTGTGGTCACATTTCCCAGAGCATATCATGCAGGTTTTAATCAAGGATACAATTTTGCTGAAGCTGTCAATTTTGCACCTCCTGATTGGCTCAAAATTGGTAGAGATTGCATTTTACATTATAAAAACTTAAAACGATTTTGTGTATTTTCTCATGATGAATTAATATGTAAAATGGCTTTGGAAGGAGACAGGTTAGATTTAGAAACTGCTTTAGAAACGCAAAAAGAACTAGTTCATGCAACCGAAGAAGAAGGAAGAATGAGGGCTTTAATTGCAAAAAATGGTCTCAAAAATGTAAACAGGACTGCTTTTGAATTGCTTGGAGATGATGAAAGACTATGTGAAGTATGCAAGACAACTTGCTTTTTATCAGCGGTCTCATGTGATGAATGTAAGCATATGGCGTGCTTACAGCATGCCATTTCATCTGAATTTTGTTCATGTGCATTGGAAAAGAAAACTCTGTTCTATCGATACGACATGGATGAATTACACATCATGTTACAAACAATTGATTTCAGAGTAAACAGTTTTGATAAATGGATGACGGAAACTAAAAATATACTTTTGCCAACTGCTCCAGATATCGGGAGATTACAAAAGTTAAAAATATTAGTAGATGAGGCTGAAGAATTGAAAATACCAAAATGTACATTATTATCACAGCTTAAAGCAGAATTTACTAAAGCCTCAGACAATGTAGAGCCAATTGTTATTGAGTTAGATGACGATTGAAGAGTAATTCAATTAAAAAATGTGTATGACTGGATGTTAGTACAAATTTATTGATTGTTTTTATTTTATTAGACTCTTATAGAAATATAAAAGGTTAAACTTGCATTTTGGCAGCTATATACAATATTGACTTTGTAGTTTGGTAACAGTTTCTTAAATGAATAATGACTGTAAAACAGAATAAGATAGGTAATCATTTTTTAAGCAAAAATATTAACAATAATATATGGCTGCTGTAATGCACATTAATTATTTTATAGTAGATGTATGATTGATTCTAAATATTAAGGTACATCACAATATCGTGTCATCACAAAATATGGCAGCCCTAGTGTAGTGATCACAATTATATACATTACATATTAACATTTTTGTTTTTGTTTTTGATATTAACAAGAATTCATTATTAGTATAATTATTGCTAAAATCTTTAACCTTCTATATTTCCATGATGGTTGACATGTTTCCTTTGGAGGTAATTATAAAGATCCCACCGTTTTAGTTATATTTCATTGTATTAAGCAAGTATTAACTCCTGTTTTAGTGGTTAAAAATCTATTGACGACGCTTTACATATTTGATCTCAAAAAGTACTGAAGTACTAAATTTAATGATGACTTCTTGTGGAATATGCTTTATTCATTTTACTTATAAAATTAGTCTAATATGTGTTTACTGCACACATAGCTGTCATATATAAAATTCAAGTTAAATAATTCTAATCAAAATATAATTCAGAAAGTATTACAATATTTTTCTAAATGCTTAATCACACATAAACATTATATTTGAAATATAATAATAATTACTGCATTAAAGGGCTTTCTATCAGAGCAGGTCATCTCACTTAGCACTTTAGTATACATAGGCTAGTTTATATATTTCGAAGCTAGGAATAATTAACAGTACCTTAAGTTTATGATGATTGGAGGCTATGAGATGTATATATTGTGGGAATATATATTTTTGACTAATACTTAGTTAGCCAGTATTCCTATTTATTGTAAAAAAAATACTATAGGCACGTATTTGTGTTATTAAAAATCAATTTGAGTAGGTATTTAATGTTTATGCCATAGTATTATTTGACTGAGTAAATAAATGTTTCAGTTTAATGTGTAGTATATTTTTAATTACGATACTTATAGTAAATACATATAACATACAATTAATGTCCACCAGTGAATTTAATTTTCATGTGATTTTTGTTTTTTATATTGCAACCATTGCTATGTTATACTTTAATATTTATATTATGAATATAATAAGAATATTTTGATTGAAAGAGCGGCATTTTCGTTGACTTTGTGCCTATAGATTTAAATAATGTGACTACCAAAAGATATAAAGAAATTAAGAGCGTTGCTTTAGCACTTTTAGGCATTTACCCATATTTCTTAGAGCGACGTTTGTGTTCATGATTTGTATTTGTAATGTATGTGTTGGATGACACAGTTACTTTCCGAAAGAGTGTATTTAAACTCTTAATAAATAATTTTAGATTGTGATGTTCTATTTTATTTCACAACCTTGATAACTTAATTTAATATACATTTTTTTTATTTAGGGGAGGCATAGGGAATTGCGTGTTAAGTAGCGACTAGCGGAATTCAACGCTGCGCCATGCCTTTTACGAGTGCGAGTTATACAAATATAATATTAGTTGAAAAAAAAAGAGTGGAAATAAAACATCTTTATGAAAGCTGTGCATTTTATTATAAAGTGTAAAGATAAAATTTCTTATAAATATTAATAATTAAGTACAAGAAGTATAATAAATTATATTTGGTTTTAAAATTGTTACACAATTTTATTTAAATTAAGAATAACACGATTCCTATATTACGAAAAACACTATATTTCGTGATATTATTATAGAATACTCTTAATTTAGTCTTATTAAAAATAAGTTCAACACATTTAATAATCAATGTTCAAATAAAAAAATGGTCGGGTCTAGCTCTGAACTAATCTGAACTAGCTTTAGATGGTTGCGCAGTTGATTTTAGGATTTTTTCTTACCTTTGATCCTTACGTAGCTATATGATACATTTTTTTAGTACCCCATTAAACTCTGACCTTACAGTGGATTTTAGAGAAGAGATTAACTATATTAACTTTCGTTATAAATAAAATATCCAATACAAAAAAAAACTATTAGGACCATTAGTTCCTGAGATTAATGCTTTCAACCAAATTTTTCTGCTTATAGTATTAATTAGGTATAGATATAGGTACTGAAACCAAATATAATACCTATATAATTATTATTAAAAAATTAAGAGACAGAATTTCAAAAAATTGGACAGATACAATCACAATTTTAATATATTTCTTAAATATACTTTTGATGTATTAAGGTAAGTGACGGTAAC
>FASU01020197.1:6374-16424 GCA_001486225.1 Heliconius pardalinus sergestus | reverse complement strand
CTGTTGTATGCGGGATACAGCGTTAACCTGATTCATTAAGAAATAAAAAATAAATAACGAGAAAATGCCTCACTTAGAGCTTGAAGGGCTGTATTCCAAACTACGATCCATACAAAAGACAACACGTCTAAAGTCACTAGCTTCCATGGCACGTTGAGCATCTTCATGAAGGCGTTTCAAAGAGTCCAAAGCACGTCGTTCGTTTGCCGCACAATCTTCACCACCCAGTTCACTTGCATGACTAATAGCATGCGCTGCCCCTGATATGTCACCTGCAAAATATATATTAAATATACTTTCGGGATAGGAAATGAAAGAAAAAATATTAATATAGCATATATTAATTTATGAAAAAAGACTAGTCAAACGAGCGTACTGGTCGCCTGATGGTAAATGATCACCGCCGCCTATGGCCCGGTGTAACACTAGAGTAGCTACAGGTGCGTTGCGGGCCTTTGAGGTGAAGATAGATGCGCTATATCAAGGTACCCATGTTGTATCTACCTGGAAATACTCCCGCAGGTGGACCGTTCCACAGTTGCGTAATGCGTGAAAGGAAGTTCCTACGAAACCGCGCAATAGAGGAGTGCCAGATCGTTTGGATGGTATTTGAGTTTGGGATGTACTGTGTAGTTAGAAAATTAGAAGCTACTGCTCAGAAGAGAAAATTGAATTTTGCAGGAGACGCTTGCCATTCCATGGTATGGTATATTGGTGACAAGTTCCGAGCAGTGCAGAGCAAAATATTAATTATTCCATTCAACGTAAAACAAGAATAACTCAAATCAAATTATAATGTTAATTTATTGTTTTTAAAACTAATATATGTATATTAATTTATAACTATTTTGGTCTAATTTTCAGATTATTATAATACTTCTGAAGAAATTTTCTCTCTTCTTACTGTGTACAATAAAGTGTGGTATAGTGTATTGATTAAATAAGACTACAGGCTAGACTACAGACTAGAGAGACTACAGGAAAACTACATTTGATCTTAGGACCAAGTCACAAACTCATAAGTTAAAACTAGTATGTTTTACATTTAAACATGCTTTCAATTCAATGAATATGCAATATATTGAAGTAAGTTAATTCTTGTGTTTTTAATAGATGATTTACAATTATTCATACAAGCAGTTTTATTCCTACTTGCTAATAAAACTTGCCAATAAAACTGTTTGTATGAAGAATTACTCAATTGCAAACAATATAAATAAACCAGCATAAATTACTCAATTGTTTAACTTGATTTATAATATGGATGACTGATTTTAATGTCTTAAATAATGAAAATTAACCTTATAAAAAAGAAAATATTTTCATCAGTTTAAAATATCAATAATTATTTTTACTTAAAATCATTCCTTAAATACTACAGAATATCTGGGGACAACTCTTCAGGTATTTACATAGTTTTATTGTTATATATTGGTTAATTATACATACCTAGGGCAATGTAACATTTGGCCATACGAATATAGCCTTTTGTAAATGTTGAGTCAAAGGCAACTGCTTTTTTGGCATCATCAAGAGCTTTTATGTACATTCCCAACATCATATAACAGGCAGCCCTGTTGCCGTAATACGCAGCATTTTGTGGGCATAACTTAATTGCTTCTTCATATAATGCCAAAGCACCTTTATAATTTTTAAATTTGTAAAGATGATTCCCACTTTCTTTCTTTTCTTCAGCAATTCTATTGAATAGATCAAAAAATGTATTATATTCTCAAAAATATAAGTGGTAGACTATTTTTTTTATGAGCAGGGGTAGCCAACAACCCGTTGGCTGATAACTAGGTCGACCGAAATATATACTTGAAATATTCAGCAATGTGTGAGGTGTTATTATTAAAAAAATATTTTTTACTCAATGCATAAATTTAAAATATTATTAGTATGTTATTAAATTAAGTATATTATGAAAAAATAAGTAATATATTATTTACTTTTCTGGACTTTTAGGCACTAAATCATCGATTGTTAGATCAAGCTCCACTGTAGGTTCTGCCATCATCGAGATTAAATATGAACTTAGTTTAATTACTTTTCTAAAATTACATATATTATTACTTTTCTATTATTTTGACGATGAAAGAGAGGAACCAATAACTACAAAAGAAAGAACGTGGCACAGGTAAATAATTTAATCGCAGAATAAAAGTGGTAGTGTTGCTAGCTGAATGTTTAAGCACAGATATCATAAAATATAAGGTACGCTATCTGTATCTCCACTAGTATAATAAAGCGGAAGAGTTTGTTTATCTGTTTGTGTTTTTAAACTTAGATCTCTGAAACTGAACTGGACTAGGCTACCACTTGGATGTTTTTTTTCTCTTGGATGAGAACTACATTTATTAGGAGTGCTATGGGCTTTATGATTATTACGGCGTAACTCTTAGATACTCGTTATAACGAAATAACAATAATAATTAACGCCATCGAGCCAGCGAGCGAAAAAAATCGAAACTGTTTATCTGTATTTTATAAATAAATCATAATAAGGTATTTTGTGGCAAAAGAAAATATAGATCATTCTAGATGATATTTAACCGTTTTCATAAATAAAAAGCTAAAATTTCAAGGATTATTGGCCGTATATGTAGACGATAATATGATAATGTAAGACGATATGCAAACTAACTAGCCCTTTCAGACGTAGCGCTAACTTAAAAATGAGGAAATAAAGAACCACGTTTAATATGGCTAACCTCAGTATTTATCGCCTTCATTTATTATTATTATTATTTTTAATCTAGGTAAAATGGCAATTGGCGATTCATTGGCTAGCCGCACAGCAAACACACAATATTATTGTCAATACCCCTGCCTGTCCCCGATATTGTCGTGGCTAAAACAGAATTTCTAGACAATCGGTCATACATGAACACACACAGTATTATTGACAATACGTTTTTTATTGACAATATTATTGTGTGTGTGTCCAGGCTTAAGTTCTTGACGCTAATGATAATAATGGTTGACATTGACAGTTTTATTGTGAATCGTGAGTTAATGTGTTTTGTGATCGTGATCGTTGGGAGTTAGAAAAGTTAGAATGCCAACAAATTGTAAATGCACGTCGCACGTGTGACTATAATTGTTACAATTTATTTAAACTATGCTGCTGTTGAAACAGCAGCTCAATTTCTTGTTTAAATACTATTCAACATATGTTGAAGTATAAAAATGGAAGATACTTCAGCTGTGCAGGATGTTTATCTAAATAACGGTGATATTGAATGGCAACCTCTATCTCTCACTTTGGTTGAATATCCAAAAGGTATTTATTTAGATTAAATATATATTTAGTGAATATAAATACAGACAAAAATATTTTTAAATTAAAAACGTCTAAAATATTTTCAGGTGATATATTAGGTAAATTTCTAGCATTTATGAGTCTAGCTCCATTTGGAATTGGTGCTGGATTTGTAACATTAATTCTGTTTCGAAGAGACCTTCATACAGTAAGTATAAACAGCTTCTAGTCAGTCTTTTAAAAAAAAAAAAAAAATTTTTTAAATAAATATTATTTAAGGATTTTGTTAATGATTAGTCTTATACAGCAAGCAGCAGTATATGTATCTGTTTTATTTACAGATTGTCTTCTTCTTTGGAACTCTAGTGAATGAGATACTGAACATAATATTGAAACATTTAATATGTGAAGCACGGCCACTTGCAAGAGGGAATCTGTATAATGAATATGGAATGCCATCATCACATGCTCAATTTATTTGGTTTTTTAGCATTTATGTTTTATATTTTTTTGTCATAAGGTAAATAAGTCTGTACTTAGAAAACTGTTTAAATAAGATTTTTTTTACCTTTGTGCACATTTAAAATGATTCATTACCACAGAACTTGAAATGAAAATAATTCTCTAAAGTTCTCCAAGTTGGAATCTAACTCTTAACCACCACATTTACAGTCAGACTGCGTTTTTGTGGGATAATGGCCTTATATTGCACAGAATTTAAAAAAAAAAGGAAAGTAAAACACCTTTATTGTGTAGATAGATTTTATTTATACTTAAAATATTTTTTATTACAGGTTACATCACATAAATAATAACAGTATTATATCAGCACTTTGGAGGATAATAATTGTAGGCAGCTGTTTGACATTATCTTTAATTGTAAGCTTTGCAAGAGTTTATCTTCATTATCACACTACAGCTCAAGTAGTTGTTGGTGGTATTACTGGTGTAATATTTGCCACTTTATGGTTCATAATTGTGCATAGAGTACTTACACCATTCTTTCCTCAACTGGTGTCTTTGTAAGTAATTTTTTGATTATATAAAATTTATAACTTATTATTTCTATTATTATTGAAAGTCATCAAAATTTATCAGCTTCATGCTGTGTTCTAATGTTAGCCGTTCCACACCTTCCGCCGAAGTCTGGAGGCATAGGACTTCGCTCTGGTGACGAGGCAAAGCCCAGTGAGTTCTGCCAATTAACATGTAATGCCTTCAGAATCTGTCGCCAAGTGGGTAACGGAAGTGTCTTAATGGGAATGGAAGATCAAAACACTAATTTCCTAGGTTCCTTCTGCCTACATAGCACCTAGCAATGTGCAGGATAACATGTGAAGCTAAAAAAATGTATTCATAGAATAGAAAAAGGGACCAAATAATTTTAGATATAATATTACCAAGTACTGCCCTTTTCAAGAGGGTTTTTTCTATAAATAATGCACTTTAACTTATAAATTTTATATGTCACATTTTCATGACTTGTAACAAAACAATAGTGTTTTAGGTATTTTTCTATGGTAGAATTATTTAATAGTTATTGTCATATAAATTTATATATTTTTTTATAAAGTATTTAATGGAACTTAGCGAAATATTAATGATAAGAGACCTTTCAAATATATTGTGTGGTAACAAAAGTTGTGGTTTATGTAAAACAATAGAAAAAAACTGTACTAAACACTTCACATATTTTTTAATGTGAAGTGGTTAGTGCAGTTTTTTATTATTCAACTTGATATCAGTGGTTAAATATTTAAATTAAAAAAAATAATTTCAGGAAACTTTGCGAATTTTTAATGATAAGAGATACAACACTTATACCAAATGTGTTGTGGTTTGAGTATACAACATCAAGACAAGAAGCTCGAGCCCGAGGTCGCAAGATGGCGGCTTTGAAGCCAACCCAATGACGGTGCGCCTGCGCGCGCGCCTCCAACGCCTGTTCGAAGCGACGCGCGTGACGGGTGATGGCCGCCGCGGCACTTGCGGTGCTCGGCGGCTTCATCATATCCAAGTCAGATCCGTGCTCAATATTGTCACATTGACATTGGGATGTTCGATCCGATCTCGTGTGGATCGATAGAAATAAGAATATAATCCACTCGGTTTTTGATATAAAATATCCGTTTAATAACTTTCGATTCGATCGATGAGGAATACTTAGATCAAAAAATCGCAAAAACCTTAAAAAAAAATATTCAGAGAAATATTTGAACAGTTTAAGTTAGGGTCAGTGAGAGATTGGGAAACACTAAGCCACATAGCTCTATATTAGTTGTGATAGGTAGTAAAGTCTGTTACTCTCTTTTCTTGTTGGCCAAACACTAAATGGAAGCCGCCATCATCCAGATTCAGGCTACCAAAATTATTTATAAGTACCCTGTGTTCCAAAGATTGATCAATTGTAACGTAAACCATAATGAATAAAAACATATAAAAAATACCATACTAAATCATATTGACCCAATGGAGAAGAAACCGGAAAGTTCTAAATAAATGCATCGTAAGCATGCTTGTCACAAACAGTACAGCTGTAAAATTTTAAACAAAATATATTTCAAATTTTACAGCTGTACTGTGGTGCAAGATTTTTGATAAAATTGTTGTCATCAAAATGTTATCCCTGTAGTATGTACTTAAATACAGAGCTGACAAAAAGAGTAACATCTCTGAGATACAAAAATAGATGTATATGTAGGTGTTTGTTTTACATTTATTCATATTAAACAACCTTGAGTGTTTATTAATAAGTACATATTTCAGTAGTTGGCATAATTACCAACTATTCAAATAGATATAAAACATCAGTACAAACTTGTGACATAGTTTTACAAATTTCTTCTTTATTGAATTTAGTAGTTTGGCCTTGCACTAATTTATGTTATGCTTCTTGAGCAACTAGGCAGACAGGTAATTTGAGTTTTCAAACTAAGCAAAACGCCTCTAGTGGACGACTTATGCAAATTTCTTCTTCATAGCATCCATCCCCACATGGAAAAATGATCACATCCTTACGAAAGTACTATTCTGTTCTGTTGACTTAGTGTGAAGCTGTTCAATATGTTGATTACAAATAGATATAGGAAATTTTAGTACCGTTTGATGGATTTTTTATATAGTTTATTTAAAGTGCTATTTTTAATATTATAATTGTAAGTATAGATACATAATGTTAAATACTTCTAACTTTAATGACAAATGTTACATTGATTTGATTTAGTGGTTGAAACTCCATGTCTCTTTTGTGTCTGTGACAGGCATTCTTATAAATTAGCTTCTAGTTATAAAACTAATGTTCTAGTTATAAAAAAAATTGTATTTAGAATAATGCCAGGTGCCTGCTTATATAAATTTTATTCATTATAATAGTAACTATTTCTTTATTCAAAGCTAAATAAGATAGTTTCATGCTAGATGGATAAAAAAAAGACATGAACTTGAATTGAAATTAACATGAATTGACATGAACTTGAAAAGACATGAACATGAATTTGAACATAATAAAAAAAAGCTCTTCTGATAACACTGAGCTAGGGCTGCTAACCGTCCTAAACGTCTGGGCGTCTCATTAAATTGCCTTTTTACCTAATAAAAATTAAAAAATAAAATATACTAAAATAGAAAATATTGCCTTATAAAAACAGTAAATTTTTAACAAGTACCAAAAAATATGCTAAAATATACCCACTGTATTACGTATATTTTATTACGTGTTTTACACTTTATACTTTAACAAAATATGTTAAAAATTACTTATTACAATTTAAAACTCAATATCAAGTACTATTTGTATGCTCTTAAATAAATTCATATAATTTTATTATTTATTTTAAATAAAGGTTTATATCTTTTATTTTCAAAAATTTCAAAAATTCACGGTATATTCCGTAAAATCTTTATAAGTATATCCATATTTCTGGCCTTGGAATGAATAAGCGTCGTAGATAGGAGTTATTAAATAACGACAAAGTTCGTTTAGGAAAGCTTTTATATAACTTCGTGGCAATATATAGGGAACAATAGAGAATAATTAATTAGTTTATGAAAATACACTAATTCTAAAAAAAAACTGTGGCGTTATTAATAAATGTAGATTCAGTAACTTTAAAAATCAAAAAGAAATATAATTTGTAATCAATACATTTTTGTTTATCTTCTTTCTTCTATTCTTAAAAGAAAATATTTCCTTCAATGATATTTCGGTTCACGGTAAAAAATCTGAAAAAGGCGGTAAAGTTTATTGATGTATCGTAAATGATATAATAACGCCACTGAAGGCAGCTCCACACTTATTTGAGTAGGTATATATTTAGTTGGTAAAATATTAAACATAGAGCAGCAAACTAACATTGATAACAGAATGGGCAATAAAATAATGTGTGCAGATGGGCATTCTGCTACAATTGTATGAAATCTGTGTGACCTATATAGGCATTAATTACATAGCATTCATTATAATATCAACCATGGAGTTTGAATAATAGTGAAATGCTCACTGAACCTAAACCTTTGTTGTGTCGAAATATAACATTAATCTAACTAAGCGAGATATTTCTTTTTAAGTGTTACAAACTATCATTAGATTGAATGTTAAAGCTGTATTAGGTGTTTAAAAAAAATAATTGACTTAATTGTACTATACAATTTATAGATATATTCATCTGTACTGTCGTAAGATACTTGGTTGGTATTTGTCTCGTTTTGTCTTGGCAGTCTACGTGACGTGTACCTAATTAAAAATTTATTTAAAAAAATATAAGAACTTTTAGTTTGCTGAATCTTTGTATATAACACTCGTATAACATGTATATTGGTATTTTTTAATAAGTATATATATATATATATATATATATATATATATATATTATAAATCGACATTGATGTCGTCTCGGCCATGGTTACGAAAGTCAGACTACGGTATCTGTAGTCATCAAAAATAGTGAGTGTCCTGATTATTAAGAGAGCAATTTTGTATTACTTTCATTCATTACAAAAATGATTAATTCGAAAAAATAAGATATTTTTAGAATGATGGGATGAAAAATATTTAATAATCATTTGTTTTATATACCTCCCTTATGAAATCAATGTCAACTTTTGATATATTTATTAAATCTTTATAATAAACTAACTTAATTCGGTTTAGTAATGCTTGTTTATAAAATGACTGACCTATGTAAAATATATATGTAAACCGTTATGCCGTTGCCAGATTTTATATCGTAAAAAGCGAAATTCTTAAACATTTGAAGGAATAATAATTTATTATTATTTAACAAAAAAAACCTACTTCAACCGGATCCCATGTGTGTATCCTTTCCAATACAAAAAGAACCGAAATCGGTTGGCGTGATATTAAGTTATTTGTTCATTTGTCGCGCACACACTTAATGAAAATTTAAGACATGTGGTTTTCTCACGGATAACATTATCAGAAATGGGATCACATGGGAAGCACCAAATAAAAAAAGAATCATCAGAATCGGTTAGCCCAGTCAAAAGTTCTGAGGTCACAAACAGAAAAAAATACAATCGATTTGATAACCGCCTCCTTTACAAAAGTCCGTTAAAGAAGCGGGATATTTTCGCCAAAAGCAGAACAAAAAATAATGAGCGTTTAATGTATTCAATGGTAATAGATATCAATACAAAGTGTGTTTTAATCGAAAAACTTCACTACGCTCACACGATATTGTTTACGGAGTATGAATACCTACATAAACTTATAAATATAATTATTTATATTTCTATTAAATTCTTAGATAATATAAAATTTTAAGTAATGAAAATGATTTCTCACAGTACTTAGAATACTCCGTGAAAAGCGAGACTGACTGTCCTGACCGGAACATTCAACTTTTGGGCTAAAAATTTACCTGTAATTTTAAAGTGAATACTGGCAACAAGTTTGAAAAAAGACAAACATTTTTTTACATAGATGACATTTTATCCATTAAGTATTATAATAATTTTCATATTTTGAGGATGCTACAAAATGCAGATTCTCTATTTTTTTGTTTTAATTAATATTTGCAGCTGTTATATTATTCTTCCAGTCAAATAGTCTTTAGGGACACACGCATAAATAGCAAGAAAAAATATAAAAATGTAGTACCTACGACAATTAGAAATCGAAATAATTCTTAAGGTTGTGTCATAGAATGTTAAGTAATAAAAATTTGTTAGCCTACTCTTCCAATAAAAACAATGTTATATATAAATTATATAATAACGGATTAAACAATTAACAATAGACATCACTATCGATGAGTGTATTACTTTTTGCGTGTTTCAGAGTATGTCTATACAATTTTTATATTACCTAGTGTAATAACAAAATCTTTATTATTGTTTTGTATATTTAGTACTATTTATATTATTATACTTAAGTGTTATTATAGATTAGACTTTTAAAGATGTTATGAATATATGCAAGACTTAATGATGGAGCTGCTGAGAACTAGGAATTAAATAACTACAAACCTAAATATTCATTATCATGTATAATATATTCCAACATCTTTAATAAATAATTATAAATATAGGATCTATAGGTAAATGTAAATGGCTAGTTTTCTAAGTTAAAACATATTTCGTGATTAAATATAATGGAGTTCATTAGTTGGTTTTCATAGTAGATTTTGTAAGCGTTCTTCTTTTATATAAATTGTGAACGCACAAATTCTGCCTTAAAAATTTGTTCAATAAAGAACCATTGCCCTGTGTTGTAAGGAAACTATAAATTTGTAAACAATTTAATTTGATAGTTTTTACATGTTTGA
>FASU01020193.1:2505-12578 GCA_001486225.1 Heliconius pardalinus sergestus | reverse complement strand
TAAAAAAAAAACATTTAAAAATATAAAAAAAACTCCCCGAGGGTGGTACAAGGGTCCAAGCCATCGGTTGCTAGGGCTCCAGAGGCTCAAAAATAAATATTTGCAAAAGCTTGCAAGATTTGCAAAATTTTACAAACGACTCCAATGACTCAGAAATATTTGTACTTGCCACCATTCTATTGGATATATGTAATGTAATTTAAATCTAAATATATATATTTTAAATTATGTGCGTGATTAAAGCACCCGTTTAAAATAATATTAATAATATAAAAAAGAGACAAAAATAGTGTTATATATACACATGTATATGGTAACATTACTATAACATTGTCTTGCTTAGCATAATGGCAAAATGTACTAACGCACAAAATTAGAAAAAAACATGATAATCATGTTATTTTTTTGTATCGAGTTGTCAATTCGAACTTAAATCGGATAAGTATTTAATTAAGATATTTTTCCAATACTAAACGATATTGGAAATTGTTAACAATATCCCTTATAAATTTAAAATTAGACAATAAATAATTTAAATGCTTTAAAAGCTAAATCTTTTTTCATCTTTCAGTTAAGTAAGAAGAAATATTACGGATTTATTTAAAACTAATATTGTGAAAAAAATGATATAGTACAATTTTACGATTTAGTATATTTTGTCACTCAATTAATAATAATATATAGATATATGTATCTGTTTTTAAATAAAAATTACAACTAAGGGACGGATTCAAATTAAAGAAGCTTAATATAAATGTTTTAGTACTACTGTATATTGATATTATACTATAATTTTGATACTATACAAAAAGCTTTTATCAGAGACATATTTACCATTTTATTAAGATTTCATACTTATCAGACCAATAAGTTAACAGGCACTGTCAAACAAATATTATATATAATTTTTATTCATATAATATCAATATACAGCTAGCAATAATTAATTTTGTACCTTAAAGAATATAAAACAGTGAATATAGAGGGACTTCTACATAATAAAGCCTCCAGAAAAACCCTGTTTTACTCGACTACGTTAACGACTTGATGAGTCGAGACTATTTCTTGAAATTTAAACGATTTTTATTTTAATTTAAATTTAAAATATAAAGTTAGGTTCTATTAATTTAAGTAAACTGTTTATTTAATGTTTAAATTATTATAAAATTATTTTTTGCAATTTTTTACTGTTTAAATGTCAGTCAATTTTATTACTCGTAGTCGAGCTTTACAAAAATATTTAAAATATAACTCAAAAATAACTAAATTATAATAAAAAATGTTAGTCCGAATTTAACGGACGGATAGTTTTATACTTATAATAATAATAGTCTTAAAAAATACTTAAATAAAGGTTTATAAGATAATCATATCTATAATTTACGAATATCAATATAAAGCACACATTTTTTAGTGATCTTAGAACAAAGTCGCATCAAAATGTGTTCGTTTTTTTTAAAATGATAGACAATGGTTTTATATAAAAGAGACATTGCACAGTAAATGACAGAATTCAACGCTGCGTAGAGTCTAAAAAAATGGTAATTTTCTGGCTTTATATTTTATTTCGCATATAGCAGGGAAGGCAAAGGAAACTTAATGTCAAGACACTCCGTTATCCTCTATCCGTCTATGTTCAAAACACTGGAGATGTTTTTGTGTATTAGTGTTGTTTTTGCTTTTTAATTCGACTTTGGTCTATGACTAATCTGTATATATAAATCATACTTTTAATAGTGAGTACATGAGATTATTAAGAGTTTTTTTTAAATATCTTAACTCTATTACATACAAAACTTACTATATTTAAAAAACTGTATACATAATTATTTAAAGTATATAATATTTAACTTAATCGGGAATAAATTCCGTGATCGATATTAATAAAATAAAACAAATATTACATTACGTAATTCAATTAAATACAATTTCTTTCACTACTATCTGACAAAGAACAAGTTTTTGTTAAATTATTAGAATCCTTGAAATATTACAAAACGGCGGCTTAGCTACGGAATGATCTTTTTGGGAATAATTTTTAAAATTTCAATGAATTCTCATTTTTTTGTTTGTAAAAATTCTGAGGTCACACTGTGCAACTTGTCAGAAAGTAGTGAAACTAGTCATAGTTGCCTATTTCTAAATATACATTTGTAATACAAATTTTGATAAAATATCGGTGGATCCAATGGTATAAATTTTGTGATATTTTTTAGGTATTACTTTTTTAATTTATATAATTTTTGTATTTGTAAAGATTATTAAAAAAAAGAAAACAAAAACATAAGTGGATGTTTTGTCCGTAATCTGCAGTGCAGATGTTGTAAATTAAAAATATAAGTAATATCTTTATCTTTTGAGTAAAATGTGATTCTTTTAATAAAAAAACTGAAAACAACATAGTTAAACATTTAAAATATATTATTTTATATATATATTTTGTCATGTATAACTAAATTATTCCTTAGTCTCCTTAGGTGTTTGTTCAGTGTATACAATCTCCGCGTACTCGGTGGAAGGCGGAGGAGGTTTCTCCGCGTTTTGTTCTCCTAGAGCTAGTTCAGCGTATACAACACCTTTCTTTTCTTCGGCTATGTTCTGTAATGTAAACAAAATCTAATTAATACTCGTATTATAAAATTGTGAAGTTTGTGAGGTTAAATAAGAACCGAATTTCGATGAAACTTTACAGTTGTAGAGTTTGTATATCAGACTAACGCATTGGCTACAATTTATGTGAAGATTCTGTATTATTTGTATAACAATTAATAAATTTTAATATTTTCATCACTCGGCTCTGGCTGGTATCGAGAAAAAAGCGCGGCGTTGGGTTCCGCCACTCAAAACCTAGCACACCACAATGACGCGTCTTGCAAAATTGTAAGGATCCTTTCTTAAACTACAAATTCACTACAAAAATGTCTATTATTGACAATTAAATCACAACTTCTCCAAAACGATAATTTTCCATACCTTATCCTCCACCTCCTGTGCCTCAGTCGCTTGCACTCTGTCCCGTCCTCTCGGCAGGACGGCCCTCACGCGGGCGCTCAGCTGACTGAGACGCGACCTCTGTCCCGCCGCACTCTCTGTGTCGCTACTAACACATATAAACAAGTTAGGGGATACAGAATTGGTGTAGGCTACGTCGGAATGCAACCTCTGGGTTTAACGCCGAAATAATTAAAGCAGATTAGTTATATGTTGTTCTATTATAGATTAGCGGGACATTATAAGGTGAATTTTGTTAAACTAAATTAGTATGATTTCGGAGGTTATAGAGGAGTGTTAGATGACTTAATAATAGACATACATATATAAATTTGTTATAAAATTTGGGCAGTTATGTATAAATTGTATACCTAACATAAGGCATAAGCTACATATGTCCGCACCTTCTGCATTACTACTATCACATACATATATATACATGTTATGAGTAAAGAATAGAGTTATGTTATTCGAGGGTGTTCCTAAGTAATTATGAAAGTTAGATAATTTAAGGATTATAGCGTTAGGTGGTATGGAAATATAATATTATTTAAATGAAACTATTTACCGGATTAATTTTAGTATTACACATTTTTGGAAACCCAACGTATCGGACACTGCATTGGTCGCGGGTAGAATTCGTTTTTTTAGATGGACTTTTTATACCGAATTTACAATTTCTTGGTATTTCAAGCGAATTATATTTAATATGGATAAAATTGTAATGAGTTTATTGGTTCTCAAATTAATAATAAAAAAATGCGATTTAGTAGCCATATTTTCTAGACTTTAGCTAATCTTTTTGTGTAAAGGTAGCTACAGGTAGGTAGCCACACATTTTGACATTATGGGTATAAAAACATTCATATCAAAATATACACAATTATTCCGCTGAAAATAGTTTCATTTAAAGCATGATCTTATCATGTGATGAAATAATGTGTTAAAAAGCATAATACTTACAATATATCTTATAGTATATTATATATTTTAATTAAAAAGCAATCTTATTATTATATGTTAGTTTTTATATGCAAAGCGAAGCGAACTGTTAAATATAAACATACGTTCTAGAAGATACGAGCCCTCCCTCTAAAAGCACGTTTTCCGCTGGAGTCCTTTAATTATAAACAATAAATTTGCAAAAATTTACAAAGCTGTCTATGTTTTAATATGAAGCATAAAATTTACAATTGTTAGTATTATTTATTTACATATATTTTACAAAAAGATAGAAAGCAAATATTATTTATAAGAATAATAGGAATATTTTTTTTTTCACTGACAAAAAGAAATAACATTACTAAGAAAATAATTACTTAGCTAAATAACACTAACTGTTATTTGATAATTAAAATTAAATTGTTATTCTGATTCACTATAAAATTTGAAGAAAGAAATGATTGATGAACCCCAAACTTTGATCATATTCAAAAAGTATAAGTTCAAGAATTCAGATGCTTCAATAATTATATACGTATACCAAATTAGTTAATTGTAATCTTAATGTTTAGTAAAAAAACCCACCAAGTCCATGTTATTTACCACTAAATACAATAATATACCTAATAATTTCTTAATATAGTAGGTAGGTATTTTTATAGCTTCAGTATCCTATTTTTCTCCTTCAAATATTCTTTTACAGAGTAATCATTTTTGCATATTAATTTAATCTACAAATATCTAATTAATATTCTTAGTAATTAGCCTTTATATACATATTTATAATATTCACACAAAAAAAATATGTTAGCAATAATATCATAAAATCATATGTAATAGTTTTTACTTACGATTCTCCAGAACTCTTAGTGTGGTCTCGACTCCTATCACCTGAAATAGTATGTGTGATACAAAATATTTAGTATTTAATATTTATACTTAATACTGAAATTGCTTCCCACCTTTCTCTAAGTAGATATATTGTTATTAATTAATATGGCTTAATGTTTTTAATTATGAAAAATAATTTTAGATAACATTTTCAAATATATATATTTTTATGAAAAATACAGTGGAATGTTTTAAATTTAATAATATTTTTTTGGTTTTTGCTTCAATTATGAATATTTTCTAAGTTTAAATTTTCGTTTTTGAAAATTGTTGCAATGTCGTTAATAAAATAAAAAATAATGCACTATTATATTTACCAAATAAACAATGTACGTGAAAATCTATTAAAACATTACCAGATATAAAAAATAATCTTCTTCTTATATTACTGAGTTACCATCAATTTATTGGCGATACATTAATAATTATTAGTGACACAATCATGTGTATTTTTTGTTATTAGAGGGGTTTAAAAGTCTGAAATAAAACAAACTAATATCTTATTAATAAATACTTTATATTCATAATTCGTGGTATCCATTTAATTCCAGTTTCTCCACTATTTCTAAATAACATCGAGACATTTTAGAAAAAATTACAAAAAATGGCAAAAAATGACATTTTATTTTTTTTATTTCATCTTAATTCTTGTGCAAAATGGCAGTGTTTCAATTGACACATATGCAAAATATACCTTAAAATAATATATCGGTACAAAAATAAAAACTAACAATATAAAAAAATGTGTTTGATATTTAAAAAAAAATACAATGAAAAAATCACAAAAGTCTTAAATTAAATGTCATTTCTACGTTTTTACATTAAAAGAGAAAGAATTCACGATTTTTTGTCTTTTTAATTTCCAAAATGGTTTGTTTTAAAGTTTCACTAAAATCTTTCTTAATCTGCATTTTAGTAATAAAAAGTAAAAAATCGTGATGCATTTTAGTAAAAATCTAAACTTAAACACTATTTTTTAAGTAATAACGCTATTATATACAATAATAACATAAATGGTGGTTCGAACACATAAAAGAAACTTAAAATTAATTAAGTTTAACACAAAATGGCCAGTTTTTACAATAAAATGTATAAAAATTATGTAATTTTATAGTCAAAAAGCAGTAAAAGTATATTTGTGTCTTAATTTACAGTTTTTTTTAAAGCAAAAACATATTTTTCCAATATTAATAGTTATATCTATTGCAAAATACATTCGAAAAATTGCCTAATCTATACATTACGATGGGATCCATTTAGAAACACGAGATTCTTATTAACTATGAATATTAATTTTTTTAATTCCTAAAACATCAATCGAGAAAAATTTTATTTAAACAGTTATCTAACAATATGTAGACATTATTATTTATATATAAAATACATTGCAGTTTTTGTGTACAATTTTTTTTAAAATTGAACAGTCTACCTACATTTATTTGCAATGTATGTATAATGTTATAGAAAATATATATGAGACCATGTTAACTTATCATAAAGTATAATCTTTACCCAAAATTAAGGGTACGTTTACATTATTTCATATGAAAATTACGACTACAGCATCGCCAATATTAAATTTTTCATTATTATAAGGTAAAGAGAATCTATTTTATAGGATTTATTTAAAATATTAAAGTGTAAAATTGAATAAATTCCCGTTCTTTTTCGTTGATTAAAATTATTAATTTCTAACAATTTTTTAAAAATCTTCTGGCACTATACGAAGATATATGTATTTTTTTTAAGTAGTAACACTGTCACTCATTTAAAAATATGAAATTATTTATTTTTGACAATATTTTCATTATTTCAAATAATAATGAATTGATTACAATTATAAAATGTATTTCTTATAACAAATTAACTTTAGGTTAGAGATATAAATATACATGTGATGTTATACAAAAATTCGAATTGTTTCATTATAGTTTTACCTAAATCATAATAATTTAACAGGACTCGCGTCAACGCCCCTAAAATAAAAATGACCTAACTCAAAACTCCTATAACTTCTGTTTTTTACTAAAAACTGATCATAAAAGCCTATTCTACCAGTCTATTCCACTCAATTTCATAAACTGTTCTTTTCTGACTTAACTCATTATTGTTCTAAGAGTGCATCATGTAATAAATGAAAAATTGTTTAAAAATGAGTGACAGCCATAACTTACAATTTAGACAGCAGTATCGGGTTTTTTCTCGGGGTGTTTCGTATCACCATTGCTGATATACTCGCCATGGTCGTGTGATGGGTTTTCCGAGCCCTTTATATCTTCATGGGAAGGCAATGGGGCTTCTGAATCCGCGCCATCAGGTATATCAGTCCGATGCGACCGTCCTGCCACATAGCAAGAATAAGCGATCAAGAATTGGACTGTTGTTTTGAAGGTAGTCAGTTCAAATTTGATGTAAGTTATTTTTTTTTTTGTTTTTAGTAAGACTTGTGTGTTAGAGAAGCTTTTGTTTGGTTGTTTGTTAGTTTTAGGTTGTGTCGAGGTGAAGTTGTGTCATAGATATTGGATATATATTTTTTTAATATTCATGGAAAACTATATTATAAAATTTGTTTTAATTTATTAAAGTAAGTCATCGTTTTGTTATACTTTAGCTAAATAAATGTTTACTGTCAATTGTAATATTGATCTTTTTGTATTCGTGTTTAGTTATTATCATTAAAACAACCATCACCAAAAAAAATGTGAATCAACTTTCAATAGCAAATAATTACACTATTTGAAGTGCATGAACCCAACACCAAGGAAAAATAAACAATAAATAATAATAATTATTTCAAATATATTTTCAATATATTAAGAACTAAAAATTTTCACTGCACTGTATCTATAAAAATTAAATGAACCATAATGCAAGAAACTTAAATTAATAAGAATTTTATATCATGCGTACAAATTGCAAGTAAATTCATGCTTTTAAAAGAACTAAATTAAAATTTTTAAGAAGAATAAACATATACATGCTTCGATAACACATTTATTAGTTAACAGCCAAAAATTACATGCGAATTATTTCTTTTGAACTTTCGAAATTCTTGATCACTCAATATTGCTATATGACATGACAAATTTCCAATAAAAAAAAAACAAAAACAATTTGCAAGACCCAAAAAAGCATTGCAAAATACACTTTTTTTTTTTAAATAAAAATTTCGCGTGTAAAAAACGTTTGAAAAATTTGTAAAAAAAAGCAATTTTTTTATATAAAAAAAATAATTTTACCTATCGACTCGCCGGTGAGACTGTAGAAGATTTAAGACTTTAATTACTTTTTAAACATGCCTATATTTCTTTAAAGCGTATGAAGAAAGCGTTATGAAAATCCACGAAAACGCGGGTAGCTCGCAAAAATTACGTTCCAGGGGAATTACCAAAAAATACACATGACGTCACAAAGTACATAAAAATTACATGCGATAATATGGATGGAATTGAAATGATCATGCATATTATTTGTATTTGTCAATATTTTTAATAAAAAAAAGGACAAGCAATATGACAATAGTCTATAAGTTTGAATATAGTTAAAAATATCTATTTTATTTTATTTTGTTTAATCAAAAATATTACTAGCAAAGAAGCTTATAATCTACATAAATTTTTAATTTATACATTTTAATTTTCTATAAATATAAAAAAAAATACATAAATTAAAATCCTTAGTAAAAATATTTATTGACTATTGTCAAATTACTTAAAATTCAAGTTAGTGTGAATGAGAGGGTCACACAAAAATGTAGCTCATCCACGACTATCGTCTACATTGTTTTAGAACCGTTTGGATGAAAAATATTTCTTAAACTTTTAATTTCATATATGTATGCTTGTATCTATTTATAAAAATGTTTAACGTAACAGGAATTGAACCTGCTTCTGTTATAACACCACCGTATTTGTTTCGCTTTTCTAACATGACGTCATCATTATAAAGTATAAAATACTGTTTTTTTTTAAAGAAAAGATCAAAAAACTGTTCTTGTCTATAAATTTCAAATAACAGTAATCAGTCTACAACAACAACTTTGAAGTCATTTATTAAATAAAACAAAATATAGAAATATCCAAACGATTCACAAATATTTAAAAAATATAATACAGGGCGGTCGACGGTTCGTGGCCACCCTGGAGCTAGCTGTAGATTGCTGCAGAGCAATTGATTTTAGCATTTTTACACTACTATCTACAGAATAAAAAATATTCGCAAATGTTTAGGAAATCTAACTTTAGAGCGTTCACGACTCGTCGATCGCACTGTAAATAATATATTTAAAAAAAAATCATTTCTTACCAGCGAAACACCACCTGTCAGTTGCTTTTGCGAACACAATGAGGAATACAGCGATGAGAAGTATCAAGATTGCTATAACTATGCCCACGATGGCACCAGCTTCTAGTTCTACACCTGTTTAGTGAAAATAGTTTATTTAATAGTTGAAAAAGTGATAAAGGAGTGTATTACCTCTAGGTTCCCTGTTAAAGAAAACATTTAAAATTGATTATTGTTTTTACATGCTGTCGATAAAAATCAGATAAGTTTGTAACTAAAATAATACTACTTTTCTTTTATCTCTATCTATCTTTTTTACTACTTCATATGTATATATATGTATATAACAAAACGACTAATCTACAAAAACATCATAAACGTTCCTTTACTCTCAATACAATGAATAACAAACATCAATGGACTTAGCGATTTCTTTATTGAAAATCAAATTCTTTAAGCATTTTTAAATAAGAAAAAAATATCTTGACATATTTTCATGCTAAGTAATATAAAAATAAATATTTCAAGCTATATTAACAAAATGCTGAACCAAAATTTCAATTCTAGGCTTGAAGTTCTTACCATATACATCGATCGTGAGAAACGAGGATTTCGCTTTGCGTGCTGTTGAGTATATTTTATTTACTTTAATTTATATTGTAAAAGTGCATTATATATGTTATATTTGAAATGAAATGAGAAAGAAATGTCAGAGATGTCAGAAAAAAAAAAATTTGTTTATTTTGTTGGCAATTCTTAAAAGTTGTGGCGGTAGATGGATAACCGATGTTAACGATAAGGCATTGGTTTGAAGATGGATGACAGTCGTCAATAAGAATTGGGTCTGCCTTTGTAATTTGTGATGGATGACTAAGTAGTAAAATTTTATAATTTGCAAATCCGTATAACTGAAGGCCGGATAATCGAGTTCTCACTGTACATAAAACTTTACTTGATCTTTTCTA
>FASU01020185.1:0-11026 GCA_001486225.1 Heliconius pardalinus sergestus | reverse complement strand
CATAGTTCACGCGGGTGAAACCCCGAGCGGGCTGCTAGTATGGTATATAGACAACACAAATAATGGTAATATTCTTTTAAAATAATATATATCTATATTGCCAGATTTCCTCTACCTACCCTGCTATGAACAAGATTCAATATGATGTTAAAAAAAATATGTAAACTGAAGTATATGGACCAAACTTGTACTGAACACTTTATTCAGTATTTAGTTCCACTCTGACCATACAAATATAAATGTACTGATTTGGCTTAAAAGCTTTTAGAATAATGCTTTCTTAATATACTAAAAGTTGTGCTCTCATAATAGTAATATTATTTTAGTCATTTTCGAAATAGACATTGCTAAAATTATATCTGTGAGTATTATTTCATTTATTTGTACTGTAAACGCGACAGGAGCAGAGTTCGATTCCCATTTGGGGAATAATTTGTTTTTTTTTCCATTTCCTTTATTTCAGTGAGTAGAGGTGGTCAGCTAAACTCGACAATTCAGGAACAGAATACATATTAAATTGAAATATATTTGAAATCAGTTTTTATTATTTTCAATATTAATAGATGTGTGTTTGTTTGCTACGCGTTTTAAAAAATAAGTTTTTTATATTATTTTATTTAATTCTCTAAACAGTGATTCAGTGAGTCAGTAGTGCAAATTTTTTAAATCTCACTATATTTACTTGGATTTAAAAAAAATATTATTAATATTATTTAATTTTATATTACAATTCACATATTAATTAAATAAACGGATTCCATACACTATATGAATATCTAATTAATTATTTCACACAGCTAGTAGGTATATGAATGTTGTTCTAAAACGTTTTGCGGTTCGCAATCCAAGCACTAGCCGGTGATATGCTTTTAGCGTAGCTTTGATGTTGTCCATTACTGGGGGACGGCTTGCAGGTACATACGACTAGATACTAGTATAACGAAGGAAGCCTGGAACTATGAAAATATGTTATTTTAGTGCATAGTGTATGTATTTTGTTCATTTAACATTGATATAAATAAATAAATAAAATAAAGAGATCAGAAAATATTATTATTTTCTGCCCTGATATAAATTTCGTAGTAAATTATAATTTTTTTCATATTTTTTTTATCTCGATAGTATTTAAAACTTCATTTGAAACCTATCCTTAAGGTTTATGTAATTTGAATCTGATATTACTAATGACGGTGATAATATTGACTAGTACATAATTAATGTGGCTCAAAGGAAGCGTATTTGAGTAATCTTAGTCGTACTTTATTAGTACCTATGTACGTACTATCTTTGGCATGTTCGATTCTTCGATTTAAATTTTACCTTACTGATTGATGATTTCATTTTACTTTTTTTAATAGCCTTTTCCCGCATAGATGGAGAACAGAGTGTTTTAACATTAGGCTCTCTGCTATATGAATATATATAGTGAAACTTAAAAAAATATTAAAGATTTTAGAAATGTTACTAACGTATTATTAGAATAAGTCAAACACTGTGTCACAACAGTACGTGCAATGACTTTTTATTTGAAATGATTTGAAATTTATTTCTCAAAAGGAATTTCTACAGATTTCTTTAAATACTAACAAAATCTATAGAACATTGCAAACCATGAATGAGCATTTAAAAAACATCCAAGTATCATTTATCATAATAAACGTCTAGCCTCGTGGAAGCGTCCGCGAGCTGAAAATATCAAAGTACATTTTTCCTATAATTGACGACGTAATGCAAAAATGCCAACATCGTTACCTTGTATTTAGCCATTCATAGTAGAAAATGGAGGATGGTAAAAAGGATGGCATTTTCGTCGGCTTCATTTTATGTATTTTTCAGAAAAATGGAGAAGGATTTTTTTTCATGAAAACGAGAACGGAGGGTTTTAATGCTAGGTTCCCTTTGTCTACTCTGCTAGATATACGCAGGGTACAGCGCCAAGCTAAATTATTTGCTTAAAATATATTTGTTATAATTAGTTTTATTCGATTTTGTGTCATTTTCTACAATTGTAACCTGATGATTATGGGTTCCCGCTCAGGTGAAAGTATATGCCTAGTATATTTTTGTTTCATTAATGCTTTAAAAGGCTGATTTAATATTTATATCTTTTTTAACATGTTTCACAAAGTAATAACATGAATACATAAAATAAAGTAAAATGTATAATATTAAATAGACAATTTTTCTTTAGTTTTTAGATTTATGCTCTAGCCTAGCATAGCATACCTGCGGTAGATAAAGGGAACGTAATGTCAAGATCTGACAGAACCAAACTCCGTCAAAGTTTTCGAGACGTTTTGCCTTAGTACCAATTCTAGGAAATGAAAACATTTAATTCCATTGGGACTCGAACCCATAACCGTCACGTTAACTGACATGGATTCTTACCACGATGTCCTCAGAATAATAATAATTATTTTAAAAAAATCAAGTGCTAGAACTTCAAGTTGAATTTAACATAATAATATCAGCAAATAAATTCCATTTATCGTAGACCATATTTTACTGACAAGTAACATAATAAAACTCAATAATCGTTATCAATTTATATCAAAATACAATTTCCACTTCTCTCAGAACCTAAATCTAAAATTCTTGCAAAAGTCCAAGGAGAAATCAAGGTAAACTTTACTATTAAATAAAAAGTAAGGAGCGTAAAATTTTCCGACAAACTGACACGAAAGAATGGCAACATCATTACCGGCGCCTCAGCGCGCTCCCGCGGGCGCCTCAAATGTGGTTTATAGATCATCATTATATCATTTATATAGTATACTTTAGTGAGGTTGTAAATGAATATAAATGTACAATTTAAAAATAAAATAAATATCTAACGAATTCGGCGGAAAGTGTATGAACGGTACTACGTTCACACAATTTAAGATATTTTACGATACCTTGCTATGTACGGGATACTGGTATATAATGTGAAACTAAAAAATATTATTTAAAGGACATCGCAACCAACAACCGTCTATCTGTCCAAGAGGCGCTGGTTCAAATCCCGCTACGTGCAATTTTTTATACTTTTCTCAATAACTATTTGTCTTTCCTAAGTGTGGAATAACACTTTAAAAATGTCCAAACAAGACACCGTTCCACTGCGCCATATCAGGCTCAATATTTTTTTTAATTTCCTCAGTCTTGTAATACAAAGCATTTCTTTGGGTTCCGCCACTCAATACGTCTGAATTAACCAGAAAATGGAGCAGAAAAACTGTTTTTTAGTAAATAAAAATACGTTTTTTAACGTACCAGAGCGAGGAAAATGAAAATAGTCAATATTTGTTTTTATAAAGTTTTATCTCATAAATTTACAAAAATAAAAAAAATATTTCAAACGCTAAAAAAATATTTCATCCTTAAACATTTTAATAAATTAACTTGAACCCAGAAAATGTATTTAAAAATATGAAAAAAATATGTTTTATATCATAAACAAGAAAGCGTAGATAGCAAAATGAGAGCAATAGCAGATTTCCCAGCGGCTTCCGGAACAAAACTTGTGACGAAAAACGAGATATAAATATTTCGAGCACCTGCACTCTGCTGAGACCAACTTCTTCATTAAGGCTACGTGGCCACTGAAGGACATTAGTGACAGCAGAAAAAACATGTTGGTTTTTATAAAAGCGGCCAAGTGCGAATTGGCCTTATGCAAGAAGGCATCTGTACAGTCTACAAAAAAATCACGTTTGTTGTATGGGCACCCTTAAAATATATCTTATTCAGTATTTTAGCATTCGTTGTTATAGTAGCAATAAGCAAAAAATTCAACTGTTCACGGTTCATGGGATAAGTGATGGCAGACTGACGGACAACTTTTTATTTAGTATTTTTTTTTATTTCACTCTATATCACGCACATAGCAGGGAAGGCAGGGAGAAGTTCACAGGGGTGTCTAGTGCTAAGACACTCCGTTTTCATAAAGACACTTCCGTTTCCTATTTTCGGTCGAATAGTAAAAGCACTGCGTGTTGAGTGGTAGAAATAAACGCTGTACTTTTGCCTCGTTACCAGTTTCATTTCCTCGAGTGGTAAACGAACTCACAACCTGTCACATTTAAAGTCACACATTTGTTCCTCTGCACCACGACTGGCCTCAACGTAGTAATTTTTTTATATGCAAAAAAAAACACAATAATACAATACTCATGTATATTTCACAAGCTTATAAAAATATTATAACGAATAGCTTCAGGATTCATTATTAATTTGAAATACAGAAAAATAATATAAATAAAGTGGCTACCTATAAATAAATTACCGTTGCCTCGTATACGAGAACTCAAGCGCTATGTTCAAGTTACGCTTCACTGGATGGTTGGAATTAAAAAAATATAGTAACATCAAAATGTCGCCGACTCGACGACTGAATCGAAATGCAACGGAAACTTTGCGTTTCAATTAAATTTCATATAATTTTTGCTACGGTCGCGCTCGCTTGAAGATTTTTAACTTTTCTGTTTTGTTAACCGACTTGTTTTACTTGAGGATGCGTTTTTTTTGGGATTTTTATTGTAATGAAGCACTGCAGACATTGTCGTCTTTATGAACCTCACCATAACCGATATGAACCTGAACTGAGTGTGAATACACTCAGACATATGTGCCGCTGCACTATAGAGGCCGATACACTACATATATAAGTATAATTATTTAATATATCCACTTTATTTTTTCTTGTTCGAAAAAAAAATATATAAACGACTAAAAATATAATTGCCTTAATTAATTCAAAAATATAAAATTTCGTAATTAAGTTTCAGTTTGTGAGTATTCTTAAAATTAATTAAAACGAATCGAAAGCATAACCATATATTTAGTGGTGCATAAAATTTCAAGATCCTTGTTTTTCCGCTTTAATCTGTGTAATGGTGGAAATGTGGTCCGTGGAATATTCTCAGAGCGAGCGATAAAATATTAAATTATTATTTTTCTAAATTCTGAAATTTGAATGTAGTAAGCGCTAAATCTAAATTTATCCTAATTAGGATAAAAAGAATAAATATAAATAAATGAAGCTCATTCATTTTTGGATTCCCACTCGAGGCTATGCTTATATTATATAACTTCAGGCTGTATCCTGCACATAGCATGATAGGCAGGTTCCCTACTTGGGAGCCCAGTGTTGAGATGAGAGGTTCCCTATTTTGCGAATTCTTAAGCACTTCGCATTGAATTGCGGAACTTAACGCCGCTCTTTGCTTGGCTTGCAAACCAGCTTTGCTTTTCGTTCTGGTGAGCAGAGAAATGAAAATATCAAATATTTCATTGCACAATAGTGTCTTTTAGAAATAAAAATAGTAAATAAATTTCATAATACCACCCAAACTTCACTGCTTCAGGGGACATTATCGTCGTCTTTAGAGAAATGTTTATGAAGAAACGTGACGTGTAAGAACTACGATAATCCCAAGCGATTTCTATTTAAGTTGGATTTAAAATATATATGAAATGTAAGTTTTAGCTTACTAGTTTTAGAAAATAAAATAATTTAGACCGATGTAGCACAGCGACTGTAAATACGAAGGTTGTGGGTTCGATTACCATTCGGGGGAATGATTTTCTTTTATTTACTCACTATATGACAAAGCAAGACGTTGAGTTCCGTTGAGTGAAATAAATTGCGTAAATCATAATATTTAAACCACCGTTTCCTTTGCTTGCTTGGCTAGACATAATGTGTAAAGATAATAAAAAACCCGGTTACGAGCGATTCCGAATCGCCTGATGAGGGTTCCGTACCAATTTAGCATTTTTGAACAATTTATAAACTTACGTTAGCGCTCGTATGCACTCATTTTGTAAAGAATAAATATGAATGAAATAAATGAAATATATGTTTGTAATATTGTTTTACATACATAAATACTGGTATATATTAACTTTTATGTTTTTGTCTTTTTTGTATAAATAAAAAAAATTAGTTCTGACTTTTTGTTAAATATCATATCTTCACAAGAGAATGAAGATACCTACGAGTTCTGATGTATAAATGTTCGTATCTTTTAACGGTACAGTAGGCTTGTATATTTCATATTTATTTCATGTCATCTCGATATTAATTGTGTTGACAGACTAGTTTCTACTAAAGCTTTATCTCAATTTCACATTATTTCAACTTATCTACTAATAGGAACAAAACGGTGAGTAAACAAAACTAAATACGATAAAGATAAGTCATATAGAAATTTAGGTTGAGGCCGTCGTGGGGCAGCGGCTCACGGCCTTACTCTAAATGCTGAAAATACTGGACACAGAAAGCTATAAGGCCATGGAGGTTCCTTAGGGAAGTACAGGGCAGTATAAAAACATGATATCTCAAATTTATAATATAAAAAAAAAGGGAATGAATCGAGATTTTATGTTTTAAAGTATTATAAGTAATTAAGTCAACGCAAGCGAAGTCATGGGCTGTAACTCATCTATAAGTATAAAGAAAGATATCTATTATATTACGTATACATTTGGACTTTGGGCTCATTGTCATTAAATACCACTTTAATTTCTCACAAATAAATTATCAACAAAGCCTATCATTCAATACGCTTCTCAAATGTCTATCCATTAAATACAATTTGCTAGATATCAACCTAAAAAGAACTTAAACACGTTCCAAATAGAGTTAAATTTTTTATATTTCTATATATTCATCACAATTTTATTTTATATATTACAATGAAAAATAGATTCTACTTTTTATATAATAAAGTAGAAATTGAATAAGCAATAGCTTAGAAGTGGATGAAACGGCTTCCAGTGATTTGGTAAAATCCGCCTGGAGTCCGTAGAATTAGGACCCTAAGTAAATAGGATTACGTATATTTGTCCAACATAACTCCCAGTTGGGATAATCTATTTTATTTTGAGAGATTTTTGTATTACAAGCCAAAAAGCTCCACTCCTAAGCAATGATGAGTTGGAAATTTTATTTATTGTTGTGGATTTTGTTTTCGAATTGTTCTAAAGGAAAATAAGAATATATTAACTTGTTGATTTTTTGATAAACCTAGTTTCATTAGCAGTGCTTCGTTTGGAGAACGCTATTGTTAATGCAGTATAGAAATACATATAAACTTATACCACTGTCTATATGTAACGATGATGAAAAACAAAAAAAAATGTTGCAGAAAGTGGGCAACGAGTGTCTTAAAAATTGGCCTCGTATTTATAAACTGCTCTCAAGTCTGAGATCACTCTTGAGATGCCGTTTACATTCATAAATTACATGTCAATGAATGATAACGACATCTTATGAGCGATCTTAAGGTTGAGAGCAATTGAAAAATACGGGCTTGGGTTTCTCTGCCTAGAATACTAATAATAATTAATTCCTCATAGTGCAAATTGAACCCATAACCGTCACGCTTACAGTCACACGCTTATGCTCATGTGCCACGACGGCCTCAACTGCTTTATACTGTAAACATTAATTATCTAGTAGATTTCTTGATGCATATAAAGTATATGCCACACGTCGTTCATATGAGTACAGAAATTTATGGAAATCTAAAAAAAATCTTAAGCGATATGTTCCCATTTTAGGCAACAACACTATTAGTTTAAACTAATGCAAAATTATTTATAAGGAAACATTGTTCTTAACGTTATATTTTGTGGAGAGTAAACCTTTTGTCCTTCAAATTCAATGGGCCGCAAGTTAAAACCATAATAAACGAATAGATCATTGATGTAATCGTGAAGTTTCTAGATATAACTTCATTTTTCTTTCTATTATATGAAAAAGGGGGGAAATCATTTTTACTATTTTAAATTAAGAGTAATATCAAAAATATCGTATCGTCTATCGAACCCATAATAATACAATAGTTTGGTGTCGAGGCAAAGCGTGGTGTTGAGTTCTGCCCCTCAACAGGCAATGTTTCCAGAATTCGGCGAAAAATGGGGGAGCAGAAATGTCCTAATTGGAGGGAGCGTCCTAATACTCTAGGTCCTCCGGTTTCCTCTGAACCAGAAAAAAAGGCAATATTTTTAGCTTCACAACGAACCTGAGAGTGTGATGTAAATCTAGTGTTTTTACATACTTCATTCCAATTAAGACAATACCAAAACAACAATAATCCCTGTTCCGTATTTTCTACTAAATTCTGGGGAGGCATCACGAGTTGAGTGGCGGGGCCCAACACAGCAAATCTCATCAATCACATTACTATTGGAATTCTAACCTGTAATATTCCAAGTAAATAATAGAAGTTAGGAATTTGATATTATAAAATACCAAAAATTAAATACCCAAAAGTAAAATTTAAAATAATTAACTAAAATTACTTCAAAAGTTGTAAACTGTTGTCTTTAATTCCACTTCGAAATGAGTCTTCCAAAAACTTTAAATCTCAACTCGAGTCCCGAACATAAACGAGACGCGTCGTGACATTATCGAGAGAGTTCAGCGTTGGAAAATTGTTTCCAAGGATCTCCGATCTGAGACAATGGCTTTCAGGATGGACCTCCAGTAAAGAAATACTAAAGAATACAAGAACAATATTGAAAAATCTTTAATTATATAGGCTTAATGAATAAGAATGGGATCTTTTTCGTATTGAAAATACTTATTTTAATTTTCCTCACTCTTCAACAGAGTGATGGAACTCTACACGCAACACGCAATGTCTTGAAAATTGGTTGGGAATAGGGGAACGGAATGTCTTAACACTAGTTAAAGTTCCCTGTACATACCCTGCTATAATATGCGGGATACCACGTTAATCATTTTTTTATTATAGGAAACTCTAAGACATTAAAACAATATACTTAAGTACGGCATCCTAGAAACAAGAAAGTTAATAGACACACAGTAAGTAGTGCAGAACAAAAAGTATTTCCACTTTTCTGGAAAGTCATCCTAATAGCCGAGTGCTTATAGCGAGCTAAATTGAAATTTAAACGCAAAAAGTCTAACTTCTTAGAACAATGTCCTTTGTAGTCATTACTTTAATCTACAGAATGAATATGATAATGTGGTGGTATTTAAATTTTATAGGATATCTTGCCCTAAAAAAAATAAAAGAAACAAAAACATGTTTTTTTATATCTCAAGTATTTCTTCTAATAACAAAAATAAAAAATATTGGCCATTGTGGCACGGTGGGAAAAAGTATGAACGTAAGCACGATGATTGTGGGTTCAATACTACTAGGGGTAATGCAATATTTTAATTTCCACGCCCACATAAGAAAGGGCCGCGACACTGTCTCGAAAATTAGAGGAAAAGTGAGAAACGGAGTGTCGTAATACTAGTTATATCCACTGGCTTTGCCTACTTGCCGAAATAAAAAAAAATGTGTTATACATGTATAGAAAATCTTTGATCAGAATAAAAAAATAAGCTTTTTCTTCAGATAATATCATAACTTCAGGCTATAGGTTTACTGCAAATGAAAATATCGGCCCTTAGGCACTTCTCATAAGTTTTGAAATGAGTCAGCAAAGACACGCCTACTATCATTTGGAATAGTATTCGAGGGAAAAAGCTCGAGGCTTTAAGTATTTTTACTTTACTCTATATATCCCGCATATAGGAAAAGGCAGAGGGAACCTAGTGCGCGTGTGCACTAAATAGAGAACGAAGAGGACGAGAAATTTTCGTAGACGTTGCGTATTGAGTGGCAGAACTTAACGCCGAGCTTCATCTTATTATTTAGAATATTACATACGTTCCCCTTTCATATACAATAAGTCTTGGAGATTCTTAATTACCCATCAAAAATTATTAAGCGGTTTTACAAAATTTTAAAATAAACAAGCCCAAATCCTCCATTTATAACAATATCAAAAAAACTTTACTATAAAATTAGTCGGCCGTCAAAATTAAAAATATACAATTGTATTTTGTATACAAATTAAATAGCAACTACAACACAATGACGGACAAACAGACCGCAAACATTTATCAGTACTAAAGCGTGGTTTACGAGTTACTTTAAAAGATTGCCTCCCTTTATATTTCGCATTCAGTGTCCTCACAGACGATATAACCACGTAGCTGTAAAGTTATTTTTCCTTAAAATATTTAAAAATATATAGAAATAAACGTGAAATAGTAAAATCGAATATTATTATTGGTTCGATCCCACTCGAGATAAAATAATTATGTTTTTAAGTCAAATTTTAATAGTATTAATTTTTAAATTAACCCAAGCCTCAAAGACGGTTAATAAAGAAAAATTCTTCTTCTTCAGAATCTTCGTTAAGTATCAACAAATCTATATTATATGCAAGTATTACACTTTGCGAGGCTAAAGCTGAGCTTTTGTGAGTTTGTATAAAAATAGAACCAGAAAAAAAAGTTTATTTTTAAAGATCATCGGCTGACGTTAGGCCTAGACTATATACATATGAACTCACTTAAATTTGATAAAATTTCATTCTACTTGTGCTATTTAAAAACAGAGAAAATACTAGTTTATCCTTCAATCCACTAAACAAAGACAGAGTGAAGATAAACAAACAAGATAACATATAAAGTAATCGGTAAAATGTGCAAAAGCATTAACACTAAAGCGATTACTTTACACAACCGGAGCGTAAGAGGCTTAACAAATAATAGAACAGGAAACGTGTGTATTTCTATAGCAATGTATGTATTTATTTATATTTAATAGAGACTGGTAAAATATAAATGTATGTTAAACTAACTATACAAAAATGGTTGAAAAGAAAATCAAAATATATACATTTTTTCCAATTTGTGTTACAATATTTTTATGGTAATTTTTATGGGTGCAATTGTTACTCGAATGGGTCGTTTATTTTAAATATTTTTGCTTTCCCCTCATTCTGAGTAAAATGCAGCGTTGAGTTCTTCCATTCAACACAATGACATACCTTTGAACAGATGGAATGACTTATTTATAGATCTTATCTTGTCTGGTATGGAAATACGCAAAAATAATAATCTCGGAGTGTCTTAACACTAGATTGCCTGCCTCCTTACCCTTCTGTTTGCGGGATACAACGTGAAGCTGTTTTTGAAGCTGAAAAATAAATATACACAATAAAGAAG
>FASU01020158.1:4772-16240 GCA_001486225.1 Heliconius pardalinus sergestus | reverse complement strand
AAGTTCATTGATCTTTTTCAGTTATGCTTGAATTGAGTAAGACAAGTTTCTTTGTAGTAAGAATAAATGAAATACGATACATATTTATGTCAAGAAGTTTGTAAATTGATATTCATTTATTTGGACTCCACGTATTTAATAAGTCTCAGAAACGGGCTTGTATATATGTATGTATATTATTTTTGATTGCGTAGGCTATTCATTTTATTTTTTTGTTTTTTCTTGTTACCAAGTAAAGTGAAATTTCAGAAATTTCCTCTTAGTATACCCATACAAATTGCTACTCCCTTAGACACTCTAGGGATACTACATGCCAAAAAAAATGCAAGGCAAGGCAATGAAAAAATTAAATATTTAATTTCCTCGAGTGGAAATCGAACACACTATCTGCACTTAAAGTCTGCGCCACGAATGTCCTCGTTAATATTTGAAACATATATATTTTTATGTATTTTGCGATTATTTCATCACAATACATATATAAGTGACGCCGAAATATCACCTTGCAATACTCGAGACCACTTAACGATAACAATACTTTTATCTTTATTGTATTTTACTTTTATATCAAACGACCCACCTTGTTTCTTAGAAAAATATATAAAATTAAATATTACCATACTAAAGTATTATATTTAGTTAAATAAAATACATTTTCTGTATACATTTGACTGAATGCGATGATAATAACTTCGATTCCCACCTGAAGAGGTTTCTATAAACACAGTTCGTTTTGTATTTCTTTCATTATTAACTATTTAACACAGATAGACATTGTTCAACTGTAAGCACAATGCTTGTGGGTTCGATTCCTATTTCGGGTTATTTATATTAATTTTCTCGTTCCGGCAAGAAAAAGAATTTAGACGGGGAGACCGGAGTGTCTATACATTAGGTTCTATTGTATCTTGATAAGGCTTGAAGGTAACTAAAAAAAATTACTCAAATATACTTAACCCTCCAGCTTAACAATCAGTGGTCATAAATCCTAATAAACTTAAAATAAATCACGTTTCGTAATCACAATTCATCTCATACTTGCATTATATGAGTGCGTTAAGTATAGGAACCTCGGCGAGGACGTGGCTAATTGTATGTTAATTTATATCTCTAGCGAGAATATTAATTAAATTAGGCTTCGTCCGAAAACACTGGACGTGGCCTTCACTGTTGTAGTATACCTGAGGCCAGTCGTGGACGAGGGGGCACAAAAGTGCAACTGTAAACGCAAAGGTTGTGGGTTCCATTCCTGGGAATAGGCGAAGAGTTGAAGACGTTGCGTGTTGAGTGGCGGAACTTATACCTACAGAATTTGACGAAAAGCGGGGCACCTATATGTCTTAAAGCTAGATTTCCAGGCCAGCCTACCCTGATATTTGCAGGATACAGCGTGAAGTCTAAAGACTAAACACAAACTACCTTACATTTATAGGCTCGATAGATATGATAAAAAATATCATCGCCTAATACCTAAATTCCGTTATTTCATTTCATATATAAATATATGAAACTTATTATTTTAGTTCTACCCCGTATTATTACAGTTCAATATAAAAAAACTCGACTTTTAGATTTATCATTAAAACTAATTCCATTAGTTATGGTTTTACGAAAGTAAGCTATTGCTCTATGGTATTTAATTTCTAAATTGTGTCATGTTCTTTTTAATGGTAATGTAAATAAGAATTAAAATGTTTTAGTATTATAGAATAGTATTTTTTATATTAAATTTTATTTAAAACGACATAACATTTTTTGTATGACTTCTGTTATTTTTATAATCTTTCTATTTTTACCCGCCCAAAAGGAGGATTATGAATTTAGCGTGTATGTATGTCCGTTCTTTTGTTCCCTTATAACTGTAAACCAGTAAACTTACGATGGCGCGAGTATTACTGGATATATTAATACGACAAGAAAATATTATAAACATTTCTAGAAAAATCCACGTTAGTATTTGTTAAAGATCTGTCTAGATCTAGACTAAGTAATTTCAACACCAACCTTGATGCGGCGGGTCCGGCTACACAAAGACTCTCAACTACATCTAATACAATATAAGGTATTAGACCGCAATTGTATCAAATAAATGGATAGTATTACTTGGATATTGAAATTTAAGAGATATTGAATTATTGGGCCTTTCATTTTGCGGGTTCTTTCTTTTAGATTTGTTGTTCAATTTTCTATACAGGAATGGAGTGTCTTAACACTGTGTTCCCAAGTTACCTCTTCCTACCCTGCATTATGCGGAATATACATATGAATTTAAGTGAAGCTGTAAACAATGTAGATATATAATAGCTTTTCTTCTTCAACAGAAAAATAAGAATAAGATTTATAAGTGCAAAACTGTAGGCACTATAGTGTAAGTAAAGATAGGTTTGGTTTCATAGGTTGGTATCAATAATATAAATAAAAAATACATGTTATTTCATAACTCCCTTTTTCTTCAATTTGGCACGTCATTTTATATCTTATCATAGCACATTCCAGTGCAGCACAATCTTATTCATCTTAAGTGAATTATCAAATCTATATCAGTGAGATATACACGCCTATTCTAGATGTTTTACACATGATTGAAAAATAATAATAAAGGTAGCTTCACGCGTTTTCCCGCAGCAGGGTCTTACCCTGTAATGAGCGGGAAAAGAAGTTTCTTTACTTAAAAGAAACTTCTTTTCCCGCTTATCTGCATATAATTGCCCATTAAATAATAATCTGTTTCTCTATCTATCCGCTTCATTAGTATGAAGCCTCAGTCTAAGTGAGTGTTCGTTCACTAAGTTCTCCTTACCTTCCTTTGGGGAGTACAATTATCATGAAAAAGGATATAGGTTTCGTTGAAAAATATTTTTTAATGCAAAAAAAAACTAATACAGACAATAATATCGCAATATAACAATAAATTGTGTCACAAACAATAAAAAAAATCAGATAGTGTATTTGTCATTAGCACGACAAGCATTTGACTCATTTACCTCATTAATAACTGCAATTAAATTATAAAATATTGAACTCTATGCCAAATAGACCTAAGGACTATATTAAATATGTTTTAATTCATGGGAAATAAACTAAGCTTTTCCCACGACCCGAACATTAACAGTCTAACGCCAGTACGGCCATTAAATTATCATTTGTAATTCTATTATTTGAAATATACTTTTTTTTATTATTTTATCATAATATGGATTAAACGATGTTTTAAATAATTTTATTTCTTCGAGTGGGAATCGAACCGACAACAATTTATTATTTTTAAATATATTTTTTTATTATTTTATCATATTAAACGGCTTTTTAAATAGTTCAGAAAATCACGCTCAAGTAATTCTGGTTCAAATTGAAGAATTCTTCTTGTGTTGTATACTTATAGTCCGTTTACCACGAAAAGCTATACTAAATTAACTTAATAAATCAATTCAAAGTTATATTGGTCGCCTATGCTCACCTATGGAAGAATTCCTAGCAGGAAACAAAAATATTATATTTGTTCACTTTTTAGCATTTTAGCTAATATTTCTCAATATATTGGCATAATTAAAATCCGAGTAAAATGACCGTGACATAAGGACGGACGTACAAACAAACGATCATGAGGAATTCCTAAACCTAAACACTATTTTTTATTTTCTATTTTAAACACTATTTTTTATTTTTTATTTTCTATCTTAAAGTTATAGGCTACATAATTATTAATATCCAACTATAATAAATTACTATACAGTTAACTCAATGGCCATAGATAATAATAGAAATTACAGTTAAGTGTTTGTTCCTTTGTTCCACAGTAATTGCTCAACTAGGAAGTAAGTAGCTTCATTACTTGTGTTATGTTGTTAGTTAAGATAAATACATTTTAACTATTGGTCAATGGACTTCTAAAGGTTTTTAACTTCACGCTATATAGAAAGATATGCAAAGAAAACATAGTGTTAAGACACTCTGTTCCTCATTTTCCGTCTAATATTCGAGACATTGTGTGTTGAATGTTGGACATTAACGCCGCGTGTTGTCTTGTTGCTACACAATTTAATCGGAATAATATATGTGATAAGCGAAACTTAACGCCGCTTTGCCTCCGCCACGACGGCCTCATCCTCACTATTGTTACTAACAGTATTCATTAAATATAAATTAACTGTTAATTGACATCTCTGAGACAATAGTTGCATAATTAAAAACTATAACGAAGACCTTAAATACCTCAACTCGAAGGGTTAATAAGCCTTTACAAAGATTTGCAATATCGATTTCTATTGACGTACAGCTTAAGAAATCATCAGTTAATAATATGCAGTGGTTGTCAAACTTTAGACGTGTTTAAAATTCTAAAAATTAATATTTAGGTAAATAATTTTTATAGCTTCATTTCACAACGAAAGGCAGGCAGAGGGAATCTGGGAACCTAGTATTAAGATATACGTTCCCACTAACATACTTCCTTTACTTATATTTTGCCAAAAACTCAACGCCGCGTTTTGAAATGAAAATATTACCTAAATATTTAATTTCCTCGAACAGGAATCGAACCCACAACCTATCGTCATTTACGATCACACGTGTGTGCCCTCCTACTATGTTCGGGATATAGTGTGAACCTAAAATGATTATTTTCATATTCTAAAGAAGTCACCATATAAAAAAAAAACATTGAAATTTGCTGTTGCCTTGAAATTATCAATTTGCACCGCTCAAACTTCGCAGTGATTAGTTGAATACTGGTGGCAGGGTTGAGTAAGACTGCAGTTGCAACTGCAACTTGTTAGTAACTTCTATCTATCTTTTATATCTATAGTGTAAAATTACATCTAACATTTACAGGTAAATGATCGTTTACAAATTGCGTATTAAATACGTATATTACTATTACTATTTAGTTCAAGAGCAAAATACTGGATTATTAATGCTAGCAAATACTACTTAAATGACAGTAAATTATAAGACACGCGTTAGCATGTGGAGCCAAGTTAAGAATCTGAAAATGCGATGTATATAAAATTTCAACAATTTAACTCATACAGTTATTAATGTAATAATGTTTTAGAACCGACTCTTTTGACTGACTCACTCATCAAAAACGTAACTCATTTGTAAATCTATAAACTTCATATTTAGCACCAATGTACATATAAAGGTAACAATAGTAGTTAATTCTTTACAAAAAAGTAATATTATCCCATCAAAAATAAACGTGAAATGAGAGCCAAGTTAAATGTTAAGTAAAGCATCGTTGTCGACGTCAGCGACGAAAGAATAAAAGCATAAAATTCAAATACTACAATAAAAAAAATACCAAGCACCTATACCATCGATTAAATATCTAAGAATCATTAAAACGATTAATATTATAAGTTCTTGTACCTCAGAACCTGTATCTTATTACCGAACTAACAGACAAACATACAAAAATTTAAAAACAACAAAAATTTCTACACACCTACCTAAAAATCCAAATTTTTCAAATTATTATAATCAAAAAATAATAGCTTTTTCCATACAAAAATAAATAAAAGGTAAATCGTTCCACTTACTGACTCTGAGCACTCGTCTCTAGCATATGACGGAAACAGATGTGGGCGAGCGTGTCGCATCTGCTCGTGCTTTACTGAACGGGGAGTGGGTTCTAAGTGTAATTTTAATATGCACTTTCGATTTTGTTTTGAGGGAATATTTCCAAAAATATACTAAGTAGATAGTAAATAGTGTTTTAGTGTGGTTTTTTTCCTGTATGTAGTAGAGTAGGCAGAAGCAAGCTGGGAACCCAGTGTTGAGACACTCAGTTCCTGTGAACTTCCGTTTTTCACTTTCTGCCGAATTATGGATTGTGTGTTGAGTGGGGATGGAACCTACAACCGTCGCGCTTACAGTCGCTTTTTTTTAAATACTGCTAAAAAAAGTGATTGTAACGCGGAGGTTCTAGGTTCGATTTCTACTCGGGAGAATGAATTATAATATTTTTAACAATAATCGCTAATTTAGAGTTCTCCCATTGAACGCGCAAAAATTCGGCGAAAACACCTGTCACACCCTAGCTTCCATTCGCTTATCCTTCTATTTGCGGGATACAGCGTGAAGGTTATTTGAATTTAATTAGAAATGTTTTTCTAACATAATAACACTATAAAAGATTATGAAAGCAAGAAAAAACTACTAAATCGAAGTAATTTTACTTAAAAGCCAATAAAACATAAAAGTATTGTAACAGGATAACTTGGGTGCTAGCATCGTATTAAGTTCGTCTGCCATTCCAACGGATTCTCAAAGACTAACTTATTTCATCAATCTAAGGGTTCCGTTACAATTTATGCAAAATCGAACCTATTACAAGGCACCTGAGTTGTTATTCCCATACACGGCCATACAACACCTCATGTCGAGCGAATCGAAGCGGATCGAAGCAAAAACTATATAAAAGATATTATTCTTATTCTAATGATGTAATTTATTGTAAATAACTATTAAAGTGAGTTTTAAATGCATAATATTTACAAATATATGTTAAAAACAGCCAATTGAATTATATTAAATAATTTTTTTTCAACTTCACCTAAATTGGAGACATTGAGTTATGAGTGGTGGAACCTAACGCCGCTTTATGTTTTACCAATGCACAAAAATGTAGATTTTTTTAAATGTTAGCGACTAGCTTTATCCGCTTAAACTGCACAATTATTTATTTAATTTGTTTAATTTTATCTAATTTTATTTAACCTGAATTATTTTCGTGTTCTAATAACATTAGTAATTTGAAAACAAAACTAATGAATTATAATATAAACCAGTTAATTATTATATTTAATTGTACAACAAGGTTTCAAACTAATCTTAGAAACTGCTTAACCGATTTTAATGCAATTTTACTATTGTATTTTAACAAACTTCCCTTGATATTTAATATTTGTTTTATTTATTTAATTTAGTTCATAAATAAAATAGTTATATCAATATAAACATATTCTGTTCTACAAAATTGCTATAAAATAACTTGGTTGAAACTTTTCAGTATTACAATTTTCAATGTATGAATGGAAATTGTCATTAAAATGATAATATATTATTAGATCACGAAAGTAATTCAGATTAACATATTATAATCATTATACAGTTCAAGCGGGCGACGCCGCAAGCGGGTCAACAATAACGAAGTTTAAAAAAGTACAAAGCTACCCAAAAATAAGGAAGTTCTACCAAATAGTCCTAAAAAACGAAGGTACATACTATATATGTAATTTGAAGTTAGCTTATGCGCTTAACGCAAATAAATTCCGTTTCGCTTTGTAATTAACAATAACTAACTCAAGTAACCACTTCCTAATATTAGTTGCGAAAAAAAAAACGTTGAAATTACGCGTGTTCGTAATCATTTGATATGTAAGATATAATATATCGACATGAATACTAGAGATTATTGTTGTATTCGATATTGATAGTATATCTGTTATTTTTTTCAGCTTCACTCTGTATCCCGCACGATAGCCCGGTAAAACCTAGGAACCTAATGTTAAAATACTCCGTTCCTAATAGGACCTTTCCGTAACGACCAGAACAAGGACATGAATATATTAAAAATTTAATTCCCCCTAGTAAGAATCGAACTCACAACCGTCGCGTTAACGTAAATCTCACGTTATATATATACATTATACATACAGTTTATTTTATATATGTTAAAAAGAATAGAAGCCCTCGTGGTGATTAGGAATTCAATTACCACTCGGGATAATAAATTATTTTCATTTCCTCGCTCTGGTAACATCGTAATAAGACAAAACGTGGCATTGAGTTTCGCCACTTAACACAATATGTCTAAAAAGTGTATGTAAAGTAGGGAAGGGAGTGCCTTAACACTAGGTACCTCCTATATTAAGCGAAACTAGAAGCTTAGTAAAACAAACTTACGCAATGTGATAATTTCAACAAGGACACCAAACTAATTACCATAAAAGCCTCTAATGGTAACATTTTCGTAATTCACTCTAAAACATTTATTCAGTCAGGCCAGTCGACTGTTAACGCGATAGATTGTGGGTTCGATTCCCACTCGAGGAATTGGCATATTTAATATTTTCATTTCTTTACTCTGGTGTGGAGGCAAATCTCGACGTTGATTCCGCCACTCACGACGATCCTCCCTAGAATCCCTCTAGAATTCAGCGGAAAATAGGCAACGGAGTGTCTTAACACTACATTCCCTCTGCCTACCATACTATGCGGGATACAGCATGTCGCTTAAAAAAAAACAATAATACAGAACTTCAGAAGGCACTAGAATTAGATAGATATATCGACTGACGTCATCCCGACAGCCATTAACTTGCCTAAGTGACGTTTTATATCGATTTTATATTTACTTTCATTATTACATTGAGTCAAATCGATTAATCTTTCATGGTATGCGGTTTTATATGGTTGCCTATACAACTAGCCTAACGTAACTTTATTTTAGCTTCACGCTGTATCCCGCACCTTTACGCTATGTATAGCAGAGTAGGCAGAGGGAACTAAGAATGAAAACACTACGTTCTCCACTTTCCTCTGAATTCTGGACGTATTGCTAAGTGGCGGAACTCAACTGGTCACGAGAGCGAAGAAATGAAAATTTCTGTTGACTTAAATAATATTTTTATGAGAAAAAAAAACAGTTTTTGTAATATCATTGGAAAACTCTATTTAAAAGACCAAATGGTAAAATTAAGGATTAATTTTAAAAATAACGAAAGCGGAGATTACGTCATTTCCGTCGTCATTTACCCCAGTAAAGGAAATGAGTGACGCGCTTTACCTTCACCTAATCCGAAATAGACACGTTCTATTCTAAGCAAAATGCACCCGCCTGAACCTGTAACCTTTGAGCAATCGATACTAATATTTTAAAGCAGAAGAGTTGTGTGGGATAGTCCATTTAACGAGGAGGCTATAACTAGATGTAGCTATCAAAGTCAGTTTTAATAAATAAATATACGTAATAAATAGATAGATATAACAGCCAATTGAACTTTATTAAGCTTCACTTAATTTCTTCACAGCTTCACGTTTTATCACGCGTAGCACGCAGGGTAGGCAGAACCTAATGTAAGACACTAAGTTCTTTGTGCCTGCGGTCAGAGCTATGTCGGTCACTTAGAATATCGTCATCACATCGCTCTTAATTGTTTCTATCAAACCACACAGAGGAAGCCGCAGGTAAAAGTTAGTGATATCATAAACTTAGCCGAAATAAAAGGGACGGAAATGGTATACCACTATATTTCCGGGTGTGATCTTAAAAAAATGTCATATTCAAGGCACCTAAAGTATATGTTTCTAAACGCAATGTCTTGAGATATCGGCGAAAAGTAACGCACGGAGTGTCTTAACACTCGCCTCCCAGGTTTGCTAGCCTGCTAACGTGTGGGATACCGATGGGAAGCTAAAAAAACTTCGCCTAAAAAATTAAAAGTTACGTAGGTATATAGATATGTTGGTTATTATATTACAATTTTCTAGTTACTTTTCAAAAACAAAAACTTAAATTGTAGATGTTTTTTTTTTCATTTTGATTTTCTCAAACAAATATTTAACTGTACCAAGGGCATTACGACGAACAGTATCGATTATATTGCTCCACTAAATATCGATTTTTTTAATGACTGGACGCAAGGTCGCTTCTAGGTTACATTTTTTATATGGCATGGCTGATAAATTATTAAGAAACATTAAACTAAGCGATTAAGTTAAAATTAAGTAATTAATTAAATTTAAATAGCTTTAAAAAACCCTAAAGTACGGGAAATAATATTTATTTTTACCATAAATTTACTTAACATCGTGGTTACGATAAAATTGATAGTATTTTAAAACATTTTAATTATCTCGATTCAATTTGTAAATCTAATATAAGACAAGTGCGGCGTTAGGTTGCGTCAGTCAACACGGAAAGCCTCTTTTTAAATGGAAAACGGAAAACTTCTTCACTAGGCTTTTGCGCGTAGAGAGTAAACTTTACATAGGCTTGGTATCACTCATTCTGGTCTGACTATGACGTATTTACATTTTTTTTTAATATTATAGTTTGTAAATAATATTACTGCATACTTTGACGCATTTAACTTTAAAAAAGTGCAGAGTGACTGATCCCTACGTTCCGAGTCACTCCGGCTACCCTGCTATATGCGGGATACAGCGCGAAACTAAGAATGAAGAAGCAAGAAAAGTGCAATTACGGCCTATTGCTCCAAATATTCTTGATAAAAAAATAGGTAAATAATGTAGGTAAGGTAAAACCAGGTAAAGAAAGTCAGTTTAAAAACATGCACTTCAGTTATTTTTGATCTATATCAGTATTACAAAGGTGTAAGATACTAATTAGAGTGGAAGTGAATCCCGCTTTTCCACCCAACGTGCAACGTACAGTATGAAAGTGTATAAATTAGTCAAATTAAACTAACAGCGAATGCGTATCTTCATTTTCAATGAATATGTAAATAAATAATTATACTTGGATTTCGTTATTTTTCCAGCTTCACGCTATATCCCGCATGTAGCAGGTTAACAGGGGGATACTAGCGTTAAGGAACTCCATTTTCGCTGAAATTTCGAAGAACTGCGTGTTGAGTGGCGGAATTCAACGCCGAGAGCGAAGAAATGGAAATATTAATAAATAATAATTTATTTCCCCAAATGGGAGAATAGAACCCACAACCGTTGCGTTTGCACGCTTGTACCCTGCACCATGACGGCCTCTTTTTCGACAGCTTCTACTTTGTATTAGTATGTAACGTATGTTATGTAAATATTTGCAAACGAAATGAATAAATACTATTATTAAAACAATTTACATTCATATATTAATGCGTTTATAAATTTTTTTGAGTAGTTGAATATAAAAAATATCGTTCCTTAAATGTAAAAGTCTAAACTATCTCTGTTTTTTGTTTAATAAAAAAAATGCTAACAACATAAATAAGCTGAAGAAGCTAAAATCAGATAAGAACTTCGACGTGAACGTATGGCTTGGAGGTCAAAGCGCTTGGACGATATCTAACAGTCTTAGGTTCAAATCCCTCTACGTTCAAATTATTATGTTTTCTAAAAAGTGTGAAATATCACTTTAAAAAAAACAAAAATTATATTTATACGCAATTGTCATATTGACATAAACCCTTTATGGTAAATAAAAATAACTACTTTCATAGTAAGTGTTCGACTATAAAAACATAAATAAAAAGATTTATGGTTTCTTTACTGCTTAACACTTATACTAACCTACCTACATACTGCATATTTCAGAGCAAATATGCGTAATGCCCTTAAACAGATTATGAGATACTAGCGGCTGAACGCGCGGGTTCGCCCGCTTATATTATAGCTAAACTATACCAAATGTTTATTGTTCACATAAACTGTAGTCTATCTTTTCTAATTCTTCTAAGAATATGTTTACAAAGTTTCATGATAATCGGTTGAGTAGTTTTGGCGTG
>FASU01020151.1:0-14355 GCA_001486225.1 Heliconius pardalinus sergestus | reverse complement strand
GCTCTTAGTTTATAAATATATCTTACGGCTCTTTTTTGGAGGATAAATATTGAATTTATATCTGAAGCACTGCCCGTCACTGCCGTCCCCATCTTTCAAAGCCATCTATAAATTATTCCACAACGCGTTTTGTCGTTGCCCCCGTCGCGTCCGAATTAACATTTTGACTGCGTCATCTTAGTCTTCGCTATAGTACGTGCAGTTGTCGGTGTACCGAGATATTGCTACGACGGCGTGCCAAACGCTATCATGTAGATGCAGCCTAATCGATTTAGTGTTTACCACTATAACGGTCGCGCTGGCCAAACCCTGGGCCTCGTGAATTATCAACACTTTCGAAACTGTTTCTCCTCCCCATCCCATGCCAATCAGAGATTCTTTCTCCTCCTGGGTAAACTTGAGGTACAGCGTGTGTTTAAGATCTCTCGGCACTGGTGTCATCTTGATGTTCTTCATAGAAAGGAACCGTACTGCCCTCTTAGACGAGTAGACGAGTGCCCTCGTAGACGATATCAGGGAACTCGTATCTCTTCGGTCATAGGCGTTAAATAATTAGTATTTACTTTTTTACAGTTATAAACACCACGTAACGCTAAATATTAAAATTAATAAATAACATAAATTAACACAAAAAAACCAGACTAAGTATATGAAAAAGGAACCATTTAATAAAATTTTAAGTAACAAGAAAGTACTGCTTAAGACAACGAAATATAGAAATAAAAAACGGTATGAGATCAAAATTTTATAGTTAAGACAAAACGGTAGGTAGTTGATATGTTATGCATGAACAAAATCATAGCCTGTAAGTAATTATAACATGACATAGCTAAGCACCGAATAATAAAACCTATGACTGATATAAATAATGATAAATAAGGTAAAGCTTAATTTTTTTAATGATGCTATCAATTATATTGACTGTAGTAATGAGTTTCTTTTTCATGTTTCTCCAAACTTTCGGCATCCACAAATCCATGGCGACACGAACGACACACTCGGCCAAAGTTACCAGTGTGCACTTTCATGTGAGCTCGTAGGTTACTCGATCTTCCAAAATGCTTTTCGCACATGCTACATACATAGTTTTTCTCCCCAAAATGCTTACGCTTGTGTAATTTGAGCATCCATTTGATACCTGTCTTATAATCACAAATATCGCATTCAAATCTAATATCCGAATGCAGGGACTGAATGTGTAATAGCATCGCTCCTTTTGTTGTGCATATTTTAGAACAATAATCACATTTTATTCTATATTTTTCCACATTATGTATCTTTCCCATGTGCACCTTCATTTGGTACTGATTATCAAAAGTTGAGCTGCAAAGGCTACATTTTACTATCCTCTGGATGCCATGAATTCTTGCCTTATGCTTTTCCAGTTTATGTAAAGCATCTAAAATTTTCCCGCAAACTTTACACCTGTACCCAATGTGGCTGTTACTAAAGTGTCGTTTCAATCTAATTTGATCTATGAAGCTGAGACCGCACATTTGGCACATATAGGGACGGGCGATATGCTTCTTATACATATGGCCCATAAGAGACGTATAATTGTTAAATTTATCGTCACACAGAGTGCACTCAAGAATATTTTTTGTTAATATAAATGGAAATACACAAACTCCCACGGAATTATCATATTCTTCTTCATGCACAGCCTTTATGTGTGTTTTTAGATCTTCAATAGATAATAATGGTACATTGCAGAGCTTACACGACAGATTCTTAATATCTATTTTTATTGGAACATCTTTGGTTATAATTGTTTGCGATACAAATGATTGTAAGTCTACGGACTTGTGAGTAACGATGGTGTGTTCCTTGAGAGAATCACAATCCTTTATTTGTTTATGACAATAGAAGCATCTGAAGCATCTTGTGTTCCAGAGGAATGGCACTACATTTCCGTAATACAGTAGCATTATTATATTTCTTCGTAGAATAGTCAAACGTTCTAGACAGGACTCTTGGTATTTCTTTGTTCTTATCCCTGTAAAGACATTTTTCATTTACGAGTCTTTTTTATATAAATAAATGTCTTTAGTAAGAAAGTTGTAAGAAATAGAAATGTTACAAAGCAAAAATATTTATATAAAATTGATTCAGTTTTAAAAAACATAGTAACATGATATTTACATAATTTGATATTTAAATAGCGAAAGGTAGTCTATATAAATTTAATTTTGATGCTTTTTATTTGTAAAAATCACAACGAGAGAAACTAAATAACATCTCCCACAATTGGTTTCACATCTTCCAATTCACTAACGAATTTCATTTGAATTAGTTCACTACCATCGATTGCATCGGTGATACTCATAACTTGATCAACCGTATTCTGGGGGTGCCAAGTCGTGATATGCTGTTTCAAATTATGGCGATGGTTAAAGTCCTTGCCGCACGAAGAACATACATATTTCTTTTCAGAATGGACACACGAGTGCGAGTTCAAGTTACCCTTTTTTGAAAACTTTTTTCCACAAAATGAGCAAACGAACTTTTTATCACCATTATGTTTCAACATATGCAGCTTCACATCATAAGGTTCGAAGAATTTGTCACCACAGATTTGGCATTCAACATTTTTCTCTCTTAAATGAACTCTTCTCATATGCCGAGACATTATACTCTCTTGAGGATACACTTTTGGACAATAAGGACATTTGATTTTTAATTCCTCAACTCCGTGAATGTTAGCTAAGTGTAACTTTTTGAAATATGGGCTTTTAAATGTTTCAGGGCAATGTGGACAACTAGACAGATTAAGCATATGCACGTTTTTTTCGTGGAGTGTCTTTTTTGACAATGTAGATAAGCTTATTCCACATATGTCGCATGTATACCCTCCTTCTCTGTGATAGTACCTGTTGTGCATTTTCAAATGATTCTCGCCTTGAAAACTCGTTCCGCATACGTCACAAATATAATCGTGAGCCAAATGGTGTTTATTAGCATGACGGAGTAGATATTCAAAGAAAACGAATTTTATATCACAAATTGGACAGGTCGGTTGACCTCTGTCTAACTTGAAGGGAAGGAAACAGTTCTGCACGCTAACATCATATTCCGCATCATGAGCTATTATCAAATGGTTTATCAATTGTTCTAGATTTGTAACTGATTTTGGGCACAATTTACAAGATATATCGGTTACATCAATTTTCACAGCTGCATCTTTGTTTCTATTATTTTTAGTGCGATCGTGGATGACAAGTTCTAAATTAGCAAATTGATGGTCATTAGCCGTGTGTTCACGTAAGAGGACTGGATCTTTCATGGGTTCGGCGCAATAGAAACATCTATACCTGCCCTTGTACCACATGAACGGAGTAACATTGCTATATTGCAAAACATATTCGACATTACGTCGTTTAAGTAACAGTTTACGCACCATTTCAGTTTTCTTATACTTGTCCTCCACTGTACACAATTTTGTACCTGCAAAAAAATGTGCGGTTTATATATTTCTATACTAAACGTCTCTCTTGCGAACTTCATTTATTCGTATTTCGTGATATATACACACATTTTGACCTTTTACATTAGTAATATTATTTTAACTTATTATCATTTGCTATATTAGTAGAATCCATTTATTTGCATTAGGTTTTAATACGTAATTAATTGGTGGTAGAAATAATGAGAAGAACTTTACTTTAAAATTATATTTATTTTATATCACTTACAAATACGAGGGATTAATCAGTTCGAGTATGTTCCTTGTGTAAATACAATAATATTACATAAATTTATTATTTACAATAATTTTACGAAGCTATATAAATTCTTAAAAATAATAGTATTAAGCAGTAATTACATATTTTTATTATCGAATTTATACGCCTTAAAACCTATCATATAATGGCAAGTCTTAACCAAAATAAATCAATTTAAATTAAATGTAATTTATACCTAAGTTATCTGCAATAAAACTTAAGTATACTTATAAATGAATTTGTTCTTATAAACATAATCAGTCTACATAAAACTATAATTAACATTATCTACAGATTAAACATGGCCATATTTTTTATGTATTTCTATGTGAGCGCTTAAATTACTGCGCCTCAAAAACGCTTTACCACATATCTCACAAGTGAACTTTCTTTCGCCTTTATGCTTTACCATATGAAGCCTTAATAGATAATTATCAAAAAACTTTTCATTACAAACTGCACAGGGCACATTTTTCTCTTTTAAGTGAGTCCTACGTATGTGGTCTTTCATAAAAGAATTTCGCGTGAACATTTTTCCACAGTACGAACATTTATGACCTATATCATGGACTTTAATTAGATGTTTTTGTTTATGATATTGTGATTGGAACCGCTCTGAACATTTCGTACATTGGAAATCTTTAGCGTTGTGAGATTTCGCTTTGTGTCGACCTAAGCACCATTGATTTTTATACTTTACGCCGCAAACGTCACACTCGCACGAACCGGTATGCGCATAAGTTATATGCACCTTTAAATTAGCCACGTTTTTGAAGCTACGACCACAAAAATCACATATTCTGTTATTATTACTATGTTCAGAATTGATATGCCTTAGAAGGGACCCAAAATATCTAAAAACAGTAGAACATATTGGACAAGGAATATTATCTTTGACTATTTCAAATGATTCGAAACATCCGGTTGTTGCTTTGTCGTATTCAGCTCCATGCTTAGTTATAAGATGGTCTATTAAAGAATCTATATTATCTATGGATTCAAAGCACACTCTACACGATAACGACGATATGTCGACTTTAACCGATATTCTTTCCCCTTTACAATTTTTCATACATTTTTCTTTCAGATCACAAGTTGGATGCGCTGCTATTACATGTTGTTTGAGGTCATCGAATTCCACATAACTTTTAGAACAGTAAAAGCAAGAATATTTCGTGAAGAACTTAAAAGGTACTGCAGTAGACATGTTCAGAACACACAGTATATTTTTTCTTATTTGGTTAACATTCTTTTTCTTGTTAGGTTGTATTGTTTCTTCATCGAAGGCTTGTTTTACTTTTACATGACATCTTTTACTGCACTTTGTAATGTGCTGTTTAAGTCCTTGAGAAGTTTGACATTTTTTTGAGCAATACGGACAGTTATCATCAGAATGATCACATTTTATATGTCTCCTTAAAAGAGTGTAGGACGGAAAGCGTAAATCACATATTTTGCATCTTCTAAAGTGAAAATTATTCTTATGTTTACTTAAAAGTGTGTAGGATTCAAAAAAATCTGGACACTCATCACAAGGGTATCCACCTTCTTGGTGATAGCGTCTCATATGAATGGCCAGATCTCGTTTTTTGTTGAATTTTTCACCACAATTATCACAAATAACGGTATTTTGGGGATGGACTATATTAGTATGTTGTATTAAATAGCCAAAATAAGGAAATTCTTGACCACATATTCGACACCGACAATCTGAAAGCTGATACTCCTGTATAGGTATATCTATACTTCTATCGTATTCTAATTCGTGTTTATTTATCAAATGTTCTACAACTTCATCAATACTAGTTAAAGGCTGGTAACAAATTTCACATGCTATCTCTGAAACGTCTATCTTAATTTCTATATGACTTCCTTTAATAAGCTTCAAGGCATGATCACTTGTACAACAAAGACCGTGAGCTCTCGTATGTTTTCTGAACGATTGGTATTCATTATAATTTTGACCGCAATAAAAGCAAATATACCTCCCCCGCCATTTAAAAGGTATTATTGTTGTGTTGTTGAACAGTATTTGCAAGTTTTTTCGTCTGCGCTCAGAGGGGCAGACGTCGTACGGGACTTCATCTGTAAAGAAATTTTCTTGCTAAGAATCTTCGTTTTATGATTTTATTTATTCTTTCGTTAAGTTAGTTGTAAGTTAGTTCATTTTATATTATTGTAACATTATATGATTTTCAGATGACTTCGTATGCGAAGACATATGTCCCCTTAAATTTTTCTTCCATAAAAATTTTTTCCCGCATACATCACAGTGGTAGTTCCTCTCGCCGTAATGTTTGATCATATGTTGTTTTAGACTCTGTGAATTAAAGAATCGTTCATGGCATGCTGTACATTCGACATTTTTCTCTTTTAAATGAGTCCTACGTATGTGATTGTTAACTGCTGACTTCCCAGTGAATAATTTGTGACAATAAGAACATTCGTGTCCAGAACCATGTGTTTCTATTTTATGCCTTTGCATTTCGTAGGTAGATTTAAATCTTTCTTTACATTCGTGGCACTTCACTATTTTGGTGCCGTGTGCTCGACCTAAATGTGATTGCAAGTAATTATTTGTAAAAAATCGCATATCGCATTCCGAGCATTTAAAGCTGGCCAATTTATGGTGACGAGTTATATGTGCACGTAAATTGGGTGAATTTCGAAAAGCTAGTCCACAATGTACACATATATTTTTATTATCAGAGTGACTTTTACCGACGTGGTACAATAATGTTCGAAAATAACGAAATACTTCTACGCAAACTGGACATGGGAAATTATCTTTTATTAATTTGTATGCCTGCAAGTTAACAGTAGCAGAACTATCACACTGTATTTTATGTTCAAAATTCAAATGATGTATCAATGTATTTAAATCTTGTAATTTTTGAAAACATATTTTGCAGGACAGTGTCGAAATGTCCACTTTGATTAAACCATCTTGTCTATGGCGTAATTTCATAGATTTTAATTTTATATCACATAACGGATGCTCTAATATTGTGTGTTCTTTGAGATCATCACACTCCTGAAAGTCTTTAGGGCAATAAAAACACCTAAATCTGCTCATAAAATATTTAAACGGCATCGCTGTAGACATGTTGAAAATACATGACATGTTATATCTAATTTGCTTCACTTTTGGATTTTTGTTTATGATTTGTATGTCGTGTGTGGGCATCTCAATGCTTTCTGTGCATTCTATTACGTGTTTTACAAAAGATTTCTTCACTGTAGTAGAATAGTAACAAAAACCACATGTATATTCTGTACTTACATGATCGTTTTCAATATGCTCTAAGCACTTATTAAATGACAAAAATGATTTTAAGCAAATGTTACACCTAGACGGATGCCAATTTCGTTTATGGTTTAAAAGATCAGAACTTGTTAGGAAGTTACAAGAACATTTCAAACAAATATACTCAGTTCTATGTTTAGTACGATTGTGAGTATCTAAATCTCTTTTTTTATTAAATTTTTGTTTACATTTGGGGCAAAATATGCTTTGACTAGGATGTCTAATGTTAACATGACTTATTAATTTACCTAAATAAGTAAATTTTTCATCGCACCAAAGGCATTTTAAATCGAATAACCGATACGGAACAATAGATAGTTTAACATTTTTATTATAAAGTAAATTATGTTTTGTAACTAAGTGATTTACAATTGCTTCTAAGTCCGCAAAGGATTCTTTACACAGCTTACATAGTATATTAGATATATCAACTTTCACTTCAACATCTGCCGCCTTTATTAACTGTAATGCTCGATCTTTTTCTGAACATTGTCCATGTTCTTCAGTGTGAACTACTAACTTCTCATATGTTTTTGGGGTTTCCCCACAGTAAAAGCACATGTATTTACCACGCCATTTAAATGGTAATATTGAGGTATTGTTAAATAATATTTTTAGATTTAACCTTCTTAATCTATTGGCACTATGTAACTTGGATGGGATGTTTTCATCTGAAAAGAAATTAATTCTTGTTTCAGACTTTGTGACGTTTGTATTTAAAGAAAAATTAAAATATTCTTATTTCTTTTCGAGCTTCATATAATTTTCATGATAAATATCTGACTTAAAATTTTTCGAACTTTAATCGCCGATTATGTTCTGATTATGTTTTCCAAGTTTAGTATAGTTTAAGTTAGATGAAAAAACATTTCATAATATGTACATATATATTCATTGATTATTTTTTTATTAAATATGAGTATTATAATTATTTTTCAAATGTAAAGCCATATGACTTCTTAAATTTTTTTTCCATAAAAACTTTTTACCACAAACATCACAATGAAAGTTTCTCGCACCGTTGTGCTTAACCATATGAGTTTTTAAACATTGAATATCAAAGAAATTCTCATAGCAGATATGACACTCGACGTTTCTTTCTTTCAAGTGAATGCGTTTCACGTGATCTAACATAAAACAATTGGAGGTGAACAGTTTACCGCAGTATGCGCACTTATGTCCCGTACTGTGCATATTAATCATGTGCCTTTGCATTGTGTAGTTCGATGTGAATTTTTCTTTACACTTCGGACATTCAAACACTTTGACTGCGTGTAAGCGACCCAAATGCGTTTGCAAATACTTGTTCGAGGAAAATTCTTGGTCACATCGATTACATTTATACGTGCCCGTTGTTTTATGATGGTTGGAAATGTGTACTCTTAAATTTGGCAAATTTCGAAATGATTTTCCACAATGCATACAAATATTATTATTATCCGTATGGATTTGGCCCATATGCCTCAACAGCGTACTGAAGTGTGTATAAACTTCCTTACAAATTGGACAGGGATAATTATTTTTTATTAACTTGTAAGTTTGCATATTACTGTCTATGGATCTATCGTAAAACACTTTGTGCTCAGAAATCAAGTGATTAATTAAAGACTCTAAATTAGATATTTTTTTATAACACATTTTGCAAGAAAGCGTTGATATATCAATTTTAACACACCCTTCCTGTCTGTTTCGTAATCTCATGCATTTAAATTCAATATTACAAACGGGATGTTCTATTACTGTGTGTTCTTTAAGCTCTTCACAATCCGTGAAATTTTTTGGGCAGTAGAAACATCTAAATCTATTCATAAAATATTTAAAAGGTATAGCTGTAGACATGTTAAGTATGCAGGCAATATTATTTCTGATTTGAATTACAGCTGGTTTCTTGTCATCGTCATCGTCTATTACATAAATATCGTCTCCATTCATGCCGCGTTCTGTACATTTAGCGGCGTGTCTTAAAAATCCTAACTTTGTGTTCATAGATTTGAGACAGAAGCCACATTTGAGCGGTTCATTCGCGTGCTCTAACTTCATATGCTTTAATCTTTTCTTTTGACAAGAAAATTTCAGAAAACAAATGTTACAAACAGCAACATGCGATTTGCTTTTATGTTCCTGAAGAGCGGAGTGCGATATAAACATTTGGGAGCATTTTAAACATTTGTAGTTATTCTTATGTTTTAGTCTCATGTGAGCATCTAAATATGGTTTTCTGATAAATTTTTGATGACAAATTTGACAATCTAGACTTTGAATTGGATGTTCATGATTAGCGTGTGCAACTAATTCATTGACTTGATTAAACTTCTGATCGCATAAAAGACACTGTAAATCTATAAGACGGTATGTCATTATTGTAAGTTTGACGTCTTTGTCGTAACAAAATGAGTGTTTTATAATCAAATGAGATATTATTTCATCAAAAGTAGCAAAAGGTTTGTTGCATATTTCACAAACAATATTTGATATATCAACTTTTACTTCTGCGTCATCAGTTTTAACTAATCGTAAAGCACGATCGTTTTCGAAGCACGGACCGTGGGCTTTAGTGTGTTTACGCAAATCAGCATATTCGAGCAATTCCTCTCCGCAATAAAAGCACCTACATTTCCCTCGATACTTGAAAGGAATTATGGATGTGTTGTTGAACAAAATAAGAAGATTTCGCCGCCTCAATGTATTAGAATTAGGCACCTTTGATGGTATTATATCTGAAAATAAATTTTCCGGGTTGTAAAATGTACCCTTAAGGACGTATAAATGATCAATTAGCCTAAACATTTTATGACCATAAGAATGAGGGTACTTTTACACCGATTTAGATCTACTCTACGAAACTCAGCTATTTCGTTCATGTGAAGACATATGACCACGTAAATTCTTCTTCCACAAGAACTTCTTGCCACAAAGATCACAATGATAATTTCGTTCTCCCACGTGTTTTACCATGTGAACATTTAAAAGCGCTCTATCAAAGAATTTCTCACGACAAACAGTACACTCGACATTTTTCTCCTTTAAATGAAGACGTCTTACGTGATTTTTCATATGAGAATTGCGTGTGAACATTTTTCCACAATAGGGACATTTATGTCCAAAGCCATGCACGATAATTTGGTGTTTACGCATTAGATGCTGAGTGATAAATTTCTCTACGCACTGTGTGCACTTATATTTCTTTGTACCATGTATATTAGCCCTGTGACGAGCAAGTTTTTCCAAATTCCAAAATTCCATGTTACAGTCGGGACATTTACAAGCTTTAGTTCTATGATAACGGGACATATGAGCGCGGTAATTAGGGTGGCCCCTAAATGTTAAGCCGCATTGAGCGCAAACAATATTGTTATCCGAATGAAACTCATTCATATGTTCTAAAAGTTTTTTAAAGTATCGAAACACCGCATGTGGGCAAATCGGACAAGGAATATTATCTTTTACAATCCTATAAGATTGCAGACAATGTACGGATTTATCGTAATTTATTTCGTGATTTAAAATTAGATGATTTATGAGGTCATTCAATTCAAGTGCATTTTCAAAACAAAGTTTGCACGTGAGATTTGAAATGTCTATTTTAACATTAACATCTCTACCTTTAATCATCTTCATAGCTTTACAATGTTCACTGAAATTAGGATGATCATTGACATTGTGATCTTTTAAATTATCAAAATCTGTGAAATCTTTTGAACAATAAAAACAGCGAAACTTATTTTTGAAGAATTTGAAAGGAATAGCAGTTGACATTTTAATAACGGACGCTATATTTTGCCTAATTTTTAATGTTCTAGTATTTCTTTCTTTTAATAACCGCGGTTCTTTTTTAACACCACAGTTAGTGAGATGTATTTTAAAACCTAGCTTTGAAGTTAATATTTTTGAATATTTAGGGCAAGAAAAGTGGTATTTTGTCGAATTGTTTACAATTGGTCTTGAATCTAATTTACGCAGGACGTGTACTGAACTTTTGTTACTGCCATGTTTAATTTTTATGTGGATTTCCAATTGAGATAATTCTGTAAAACACTGACTACATTCCAAACATTGTAGTCTTTTTAAATTAAAATATTTAACAAAACTAATATCATCTTTCAAATTATGAACAGATGCTAAATGATTTATTAGGCCATTGTAATCCATGTTCGAATGTGATTGTATATCACAAATTTTGCAATTACTATCAGACACATCTACCTTTACTATTTTTGAATAAAAATCGTTGGAAACTTGTCTTATATCGAATATTTCATGAGATTTTGTATGTTTTTTGAGATCATCATATTGAGATACCGGTTTTGCACAAAAAAAACAAGCGAAACCGTTGTTTAATTCAAAAGGAATGATAGTGGTAGTGTTAAATAACGTTTGGAGACATTGACGCTGCGACGCCGTTAGTGCAGTAGAGCATTCGTCCGATTGCATTTTACAATCTGAAAACAAAATGCTATACTGTATGTTCGGATATTTGTCTTGTATTCAGAATGATGGGGAACTTGTTTATGATACAATTATAAAAAAATTATAACACACTTTAGCAAGATTTTTTTATAGTTAATATAATTATAAAAATATATACAGTGTTTTTGTCAACACCACTTTAAATGAAGCCACAGTTTGAACTACTCTATAAAAGCCTAATACAATTATTATTATTTTATTTCAAACAAAATAAATAATAAAATTATCGTTGTAAAATAAAACGCCATTTTTTGTCACGAACGCCGCACGCATACATAAACCTATCAAAGGAAAGTCGTCGCACACGCCTCATTCTGAAATCGAGTCGTAGGTATTGGCGGCAAAGTTCAAAGTTGTTCAACGTTTAGTAGTATTTTTGTAGTAGTATGTCTTAACGTTATTGGTATATATCTATGCCTAACTGCGTCTTTATCGTGAAATGAAAAAAAAATCCTACGTCTAAACTGTTGAGTATCTTGATTATTTTCTTTAAGGATGGTTTGAAATATTTTACCCTATATTATGATATTTCCGTAAAAGGAGCGCTGACGCTGCCACCCTGTATATAAACTTGGATGGCGTAAGAACTTCGGTTATGTAGATGTTATAAGTTTTTAATCTAAGTACTAATGTATCGGTTATAATCACAGTCTTTTATAACTATTTTCAAGCGCTCAAGGAGTAAAAAAGCTTGGACTCGTCTTTGGTAATGTAATTTAAATATTACATCTACGCCATAGATCAAATAAGTATACTTCGGATGCCAATACTATATAGTAGTATTGATGAGTTTACTATGCCGCGCCATATGCGTACGCAAACTTTTCCGCCAATAAAATCTTTCACCACAGATGTCACAGTGAAAATTCTTCTCGCCACTGTGTTTAACCATATGTCTCCTTAACAGAATGTTATTAAAGAATTTCATATTACAAATAGAACATTCCACATTCTTCTCCTTCAGATGCGTTCGTCTTATATGATCTCGCATAAAGGAGTTTCTAGTAAAAAGTTTGCCACAGTAGGAACATTTGTGGCCTGAGTCGTGTGCTTCGATCAAATGCTTCTGTCTTAGATACTGCGTGGCGAAGCTTTCCGGACACTTAGGACACTTAGCCGCCTTGACTCCATGTGCTTTCGCCATGTGCATATACAACCTCGACGGTATATTACATTCTGCTCCACATATATTACATTTAAATCTGCCGTCTCTATGATGTCTCCATATATGGACACGTAAGTTTTGATCTCTTCGGAACGTCTGACCGCAATATACACAGATAATATTATTATTAGTATGCTTATTATTCATATGTTTTAGTAATGTTCCAAAGAAACGAAATACTTCAGTAGGGCAGTTCGGACACGCCATGTGATCTTTGATTAGTTTGTACGGTTGCAAACAAGTTGTTATTGATTTATCATAATTCGCACTGTGTTTTAATATGAGATGGTCCAAAAGAGTATCGAGATCAGTCATTGATTCAAAACAAATTTTACATGCTAGTGATGAAATATCGATTTTAACACAGGCGACGGATTCTCGACACTTTTTGATACATTTTTCCTTTACATCACATATAGGATGCTCTAAAATTGTGTGTTCTCTCATAGAATCCGAATCTGGGAAATCCTTGGAACAGTAAAAGCAATTAAATTTGTTTTTATAGAAATTAAACGGTATCGCTGTGGACATATTTATAACTGTGACAATATTCTCACGAATTTGTTTGACGCTTGGTCTTTTAACGCCTTCATAGTCACAATCGAGGTCCATTACTTGGCACTCTTCTTTTTTAATTGCTATATTGAAAATGTCGCCTTTGCATTTACGTAAATGCATTTTAAGGCCTTGTTTTGTGTGAAAATCTTTGAAACATATCTGACACTGGAGTGAACCATCATCAGGATGTTCTATTTCCATGTGTTTTTGTTTCAATACCGCAGAAGGTAACCGTAAATGGCAAATGCCGCATCTAGTAAGATGTCTGTTACTTCTATGTTTGCGCAGTATATTAAGAGAACTAAAGGTTTGTGGACAAATCTCACATCTATAACCACCCTCCCTGTGATAATTTTTAATATGAGAGAAGAGATCGCGCTTTTTATTAAACTTTTGGTTACATTTATCACATACTAAACAATTTTTCGGATGTTTATTATTTACATGGGACACTAAATAGCCAAAATATGTAAATTTTTCATCACAAAGCAAACAACTTAAGTCCACCAGCCTATACTCTTCTATAGCCATATTCACTTCTCTATCGAACTCCAATTTATGTTTAAGAAGCAAATGAGTCAGAATTTCATCGAAAATCGTAAATTCTTCATTACAAATTTGGCAGCTAAGCTTTGATATATCGATTTTAATTTCCATATTCTGTCCACCTTTGAGAACTTTCAACGAATGATCTTTGGTAGAACAATTACCGTGGGACTTAGTATGATTTCTAAGTTCCGAATATACTGAAATATCTTTACTGCAATAGAAGCAAAGATATTTGCCTCTCCATTTAAACGGTATAACCGTCGTATTGTTGAAGAGCAATTGAAGGTTTTTCCTTCTACGCATCGATGATGATTCGCTGCCTTTTAGTTTCCGAAGTTCTATATCTGAAAAAAAATTCTCAACTGTAAATGTACCCTTTACCATTAAGAAAAGAAAAATAAAAGAGAAACTATTTAAAACGTGATATAAAATGGTGTCTCACAAATATTACACGCAGGGTACATTTAAAGTTCGTTACATCACAGTACGGTTTTTTACAGTACAGTCGGTTAGAGTTGGGTGTAGTTATTATTTTGAATGCAATGTTTGGAAAAACACAACATTTTATTGAAAACTGATGCAGGTAT
>FASU01020138.1:0-10315 GCA_001486225.1 Heliconius pardalinus sergestus | reverse complement strand
TAGGAGTCTCAAATTTTGCATGGACGTCACTTATAGGACTCATGGAGACAGAAATTAATAATAACGTAGTTCACGCAGGCGAAGCCGCGGACGGGCCGCTAGTAGCCTATAAAATTGATTTAAACATAACATTTTGTTTATATATCAATTAGAATAGATATGTAAAACGCAGCGTGCGCATGCGTACAGCATGATCTATGATCTCTGCGCGTGAGTCAACCGGCCTTGATTCATAGTACAACACAAAGTTAAACCAGCGCCGACCACTGAAATATTGTTTTATCGGCGGCCAACACCGGTGACAGCGAGGTCACTTCACTTTCGTGAAAACGATATTAGGGCTACCATCGAAAATAGATACCTCGTCATATTCTCGTTTATTTTCTCCGCAATTCAAATGCAGAGAGATCCGGAGAGTCAATAGAAGAATCAATCGTTTTTAAAGTTATAATTTTCTTATAGGATTATGCTAAATATAAAATAGAAATGTTTGTGCTGTGTTTTCGCTTATCTCGGTCGGCACTCGGCCGACGAAATGGAACATCTATTTGTGGCGCTCGAGGCCCGCGGCGACATTATTACTAACAGACCAACAGAGCATTTAGCCTTAGAGCGGTTATCTTGTTAAGGCACGTTACTCTACTTTACTATTTACACGAAGGTTTTCAAACTAAACCATAGAGTAAACACGTTAGATATTAAATACTATGAGCTAGTTAAGAAAAAACTAAAGGCAGAGTGTACGCACGGTGACCTACTTGACGTTGCATTGGCTATAGTGCGTGACAGCGTGACGCAGCGTGTCCCGCGTACGAAACCCACTTTACTATACGAAAATTTCCACAAGTCATTCGATTTACTGAGGATGAAAGCGAGCTCGCATAGCGAAAGTGAAGTGACGAACGACGATGGTGGGGTGACAGGTGGGACACGCGGCGACGGCGGCAGCTGTGGTGGCGATGGTGGTGGTAGTGGTGGTACTGGTGGTGGAGTATTTCCAGCCGGGCCGCTCGCTGCACCGATCGCTTTGCGAAACCGACGGTTATGCAAGGTGTGGCGCTGCCAACTCGCGCGGCCCGCACGCCGCCGCCGGAAGGAAAAGTGGAACGCGACGCAGTGCTGCGGCCGCGCGCGCCGCCTATGCACGCCCGGGCCCCGGGCTCCGGGTCCGGCCACCAGTGTAGTGACCAGTGTCGTGTAGTGTCGCTTCTAGAACGTTGGAATTGAGTGTTGCGCAAGTCTCCGCCTACAGCGGGTTTATTTTAAACTAGATAAATTGACGGCCTCGGCGCGAGCCAGGCGCTACCCCTTACCTACCTGTATATAACCCGGCTAGGTCTCCATCTCAGTTTCTTTTTTGAATTGGCATTAGATACCTAAGAAGCTCAAGGAAGCTTTCTGCATGTTTCTATAAATATTTTCATTCAATATTAATTTAACTCGTTTAGAGAGGCTTCGCTTGATTGCATATTAGCATAAAGTATGATGAAGTTGTACTTGTAGGCCGCGATTGGAATGTTCGCTATGCGACATTTAACGTAGAATACTAACAGTAATAACACTAGATGAATACAGCTTAAATCTAATTCAAATTAGCTACGTAATAAGCATTAGTATATGGACCTAGAAATTCTTTCGTTTTAAATAAAAGGCCTTAAATTATCATAAAATATTTACAAATTGTTATCATTGGAATACATATAAAAAACAACACAAATACCAATTTAGATTTAAACATCAAAATTATACGTAGAAACTGGATATGACGTAGAGAGGGAAAGTGTTCGTTAGACCGTAGCGTTACCGACCGGCTCTCGTGCCCAACCAAAAGTAACATCACTTATAACCACTTGCATGCAAAAAAAAACTGTTATATAAATAACAGACTAATAATAAAAAATATGAATTAAATATTAGCTATAACGATATAAAAATAGGTATAAAAAACGGAACGGAACGGAATCCATTTTGTATAACAGCATTAACTATGACATTCTAAACGGTAACCGGTACCGTTCCATGCAGGCCATGTGTTCAAGGACGTATTAATTTATCATGTCGACTCGACTCCCATACACAATTGCACAATGCAGCTTATCTAGCGCATGGGAGCTAACTATTATTTTGTCCTACTTTCTTATGTTTAATTCGATTATGCACTTTCGAATTATCGATTTTATTATCGATTAATGGTATTAAAAATTAGTTTTTTTATACTATATTAATTATATAGGCTTTCTGAGGCCAGGCGTGGCATAGAAGCGCAAGCGTGTAACTGGAAAAGCGACAAGTTGTGGATTTTATTCTCTCCCTCTTCCATTTTCTTTGCACTGGTGTCAAGGCAACGTGCGGCGTTGAATACCGCTCAAAACGCAAAGCCTCTAAAATTCAGCGGAAAGTGGGGAGTGGAATGTTAACACTAGGTTCCCTCTGCTTACCCTGCTACATGAGGAATACAGCATGTAGCTTTTATATTAATTTACTTTAGACTTAGCTAATTCTAAATCCGTGAATAAAATTAAATACTATATATATATATATATATATAATTATACATAGAATGTTATTTCATACTGTCTTATGCCTATACATAGTTAGTAGCTAGCTAGCTGTGGCTAATGTGCAATCTTACGTATGCAACTTACGTCAGTGTGCATTCAGAACATAGCAGAGCGTAGGCGGTCGGCATTGCGGTTTCAGATTGGCCTCACTAACTATATTATATTTATTATCTTCGTTAATTCAGCTGCATTTATCGGTAAATCTTTTTTTGTTTCTTACGTGGCTTATTCGGAACGTTTTTGGTTACGATCGGACCAATATCTTTGAGTTTCTTTCAAAAAAATATATTTTTAGTATATTCTATATCTAATATTTTAGCAAACATGTCACAACAAAGATATAGATAGATAGATATATTTTTTAGTGTCATTGACGAGGGACTCGTGAGTCAAAGATCATCGGATGCATACGGGGAATTACAATATACTGAAGTCACGATGCTTAATATACCTACAATTTACACGTGGCTTTGAAACTACGTATTAGAAAATATTCCAATACCATAATTATACTAGACGCACTTATACTGTTTTAACTTAAAAATCATTAATTTAACTAAAAATTCAATTGTAAAACTATTTTTTTACCTTTCATAGTTAAAAAGTAATAATAGTATAACTCGTGCTTATTTTTTTTATAATTAATTCATGTTTTAATATAACAATGGCTTGTACACTTTCCATTCAATGCAAAGATATTTGTAAGTTAGATATGTTTCGGTTTTCATTGCCCAACAGAACGGATGGAGGGCTACGTCTGAAGCAAGGCCGCCGGCCTACTTGCGCGTGCGCACCTTCACAATGCTGAGCGAAAACCGTCTCTAATAACACAGTAATTACAAACAATTGACTTTAATGCTCTACGCTATGCTATAGTTGTCGACACAATGCCGACGACTCGCGATTCACACGGTTAAGAGACAATAATTAAAAAAAAATATTACAATACTAAATAAATTTGATAAATTTAATATAATATTTAAATATTATTTGGTTTTATTAATATCTACAGCGTGTTTTCTTAATAGAGTAAATAATATAGAGATATCAAGTACACGTGCCGTTTATCATAAGTTACCTTTGTTCTAGTACGTCACGTCAAAATGACGTTTCGCGTTTGAGTCATGATTTGAAGTGAAAATAAATAAATTTATACACAAATATTTATATGACTCATATATTTTTATGATGTAGTTTTTTAAATGTAAGGCGTTTGTTCTAACGAGAATAGTGTAATCGTTTAAAATTATTATATTAGATAAATAATACAATGCGCGAATGGAAACTTACAATTTCTACCTTGCCTTGATCTATTTGCCGTATGACGTCTTAATGATCAATGAACATAAACGTAGAGGATACATAATAATAAATTATATTATAATGTTTGTCCACTTTACGTACTTACATAGGTATTTCATTAAAACATTTGCGAAATAAATATTGTTAGCACCTAGAAATTTTTTAAATATCACTTTTCTAATTAAATAAAACAAAAAACGTGAATAAGGTATTTTCTATGCTTTAAACAATTTGATGAGAATTGGTGAAACAAGAGTCTCTACTCTACTCTAGTCTTACACAAAACTTAAAACCTAACTATAATAATGATTTAATTGTATTTTCTTTTAATTATTTATTAAATGTCCGACCAGTACGTGTAATCCATATCACAATCCATTAATAATCCAATGTTACATAAGGAATGGTGTCAATCAGTTAATATGACAGTCCACACATAAAATATTAATTAGTACGCGCTTAGAAACTCAATTAAATAAGTACAAATGGCAACACTTACGTGATTCTCATCCTATATCACTAACACACTAACACTAGCTAAATGCTTTTTAATGTAATATAATTATATCTTAACTAAATATAAATTTAAAGTGATAAAGAAACAATTTAGTGCAAAATGTGCATAAAAACTGACAAAAAAGTGACGTTCGAATTCGCGCGTGAACTATCGATATCGACGTTTTGAGTACGTCTCGGGGTTCGTGCCAGGGGTGCGTTTGCAAAGCCCGCTACAAGTTTGCGTTGTTGCAAAGTTGACACTGTAAATGCACTATCTGGTACGACACCCCGGGGTGTGTTGCGACGCTACTCTACCTTGGAATATACCAACTATAAATATATGAACTGTTTACAGATTACAGACTGAAAAGTGCTTTTTTTTATTTTCACTCGTTATTTATTTGATAGTTATTATTTTTATTTAGTTATTTATTATGTGTTTAGCGTAATATGAGATATTATAACGTAGTTAATTTATTTCGTTTTTTTTTTCTTAACATATTACAATGTAGATAAAAAATATCTCATGTTATGCTTATTTTAATTTTGTACGTATGTTTATGTATATAATTTTATTTTTTTGTAATTATTTTGTATTTTTTTTACCTTATTGTTACTTTTGTTATAATTTTGATATAAAAATATTTTATGTTTATTATTTGATATGTTTACTAAGATTTGTTCGCCAAATGTTATCAATTTATTTAATTTATTACAGTTTTATTTATGTTTTATATTTCGTTTTATTTCTCAATATCAATAGATCTTATTTCATACTACCCAAAAAACATAATACATTATCATACATAAGTTATTTATTTTCTAGAATACTGTAACAAAATTACACGTAACTTTTTATTTAAACAGCAGTTATATAAACTTTGTGTTCAGCTTCATAAATAGGATTTTTTTATTTTTTTTTAAATTATTTAATAATAGTCCACCGTAGAAAAAAAAGAAATCTATTGAAATTAATGGTTTGCTACATTATCTACTATTACAAAATTGACACTTGCGAGACCAAACAATAAAACATTGGCTGCGAAATATTTAGCAGTGTTTTAATAGCAACAAACATCGTTGCTCCCACATTCTCACATCTACACTATTCTTGTACAACCTTGAAAATCTTACCAAGTTACTAGTACGAGTCACTGAAGTTTCTAGGAAAGGACGCTACAATTAGGTATTTAGCTCAACAAATTATGATTATGATCACCATGATATAATACCTAAATTGTATAGGTGATGCAATAAAATATACATATTTTCACAATACATTGTGATTAATTTAAAATGTCTTTTTCTTAAGTAATAAAATCTTTGAACATAAAATAAATTAGGTCAGTCATTTTATACTCGTTATAATCCATCTATAATTAGACCATAACTATTTATAATGACTTCCATTATTTACATATTTCAATAATTTGACATTGTTGAAGTTGATTGAAATAGAATAATATTAAGAAAAACACAACTAGAAAATGTCCTATAATATAATTTATTTTTATTGATCTCTATCTAAAACGGCCAACTAAATATTTCCCACATATCAGTTGACTTTCAATTAATGGACCAGAGGTTGCACCGTGGGAAATCCCTGTGCTGCTTAGTTCATAATTACTCGGAAATTGAATGGTCCGCTATTGCTACTAGAGTTTAATAAGTGGTTTTACTATTTTTATGCTATTATTACTGATATTTTAATATTATGATGAAATAAAATTATCGATTTTATCGAAATACAAAATAAACATTATATTATGAGAATAACATAAAAGAAAATTAATATTATAGGGTCTTTTCAAATATCATTTTATTAACAGGTTATTTACATCGAGTTGCCAGCGGCACATCACTAAAGCTTTGTTAGACATTACGCAATGTACTAACTATGAAAACTACAATTTTATATATATTGCTTTGTTTTTACCGTTCAGACCATTGTTCCATACATCAGTAGATACAATTATTGTAGATTATATCTAAAATATCTTTTACTTGTTTAATTAAAACCATTCATGGCGCAGGACAACAAGCGTGTGACTGCAAACACGACAGGTTGTGGGTTCGATTCCCGCTCGCGGAACTGAAATATTTAATTTAATTTCATTTCTTCGTTCTGGTCTCGAGGCAAAGCGCGGCGTTGAATACCGCCACTCAACACGCAATATCTCTAAAGTTCGGCGGAAATTGGGGGCGAAATGTCTTACCAGACTCCTTCTACGTACTGCTACATCCGGAATATACTAGAAGCTGTTTAATTAAAGAAAACAGAAGTGTTTATATCTATTATTGTAGCATCTATTTTCATATATGTTGCTATTCAAATACATATATATTTACTTATAGCTTATAGAATTGTTACGTAAATTAATGGAATAAGCAAGCAGTATTAGGTCAAGTCTGGTACCTGCCTCCACGAGTGCGGGGGAAGCCTTATTATGGCCTTGCATTGTAATTTGTAATCTCATTTTATGGTACCAGCTACTAACTACTGCCAAGTTAAATATAAATTAAACATAGTATACTAGATTTTTTTTAATGTTTTTTTAGATATAATTTCTAATTATAGATATATATTTTTTATTTTCATTTATTTATTGTAATTTTATTTATAGTTGTACTTCTTTTTAAATTTTATGTACGAATAATAAATGTTTTTTTCGCTTGTTTTCTGTTTTTTATTTGGCACCTTTTATAAATGTTTTGTTTTTAAATGAAGGTGATGCACAATCAATTAATCGAAAACTCAAATTTAGAAAATATTTATTTTAAAATGTTTTCCTAATTGGTTTTTTTCTCTATTAGCTATAATTAAAGTGTTCCTTCTTCTTCAATATTATTGGATTTAGAAAAATATTCATAACTATTCATTGCTATGCAATATAAATGTGTACACTAAATTTGATTATATCACAGATTTACAATTTTAATTACAAGTTAACCGTATTAATACAAAAAAAGTAAAATTTTAAGAAGTGAACTAAAAAGTCCTAGTTTGNNNCAAACTAGGACTTTTTAGTTCACTCAAAGAAATATTTAATATTTACATTTCTTTGCTCTGGTGTCTAGGCAAACCGCGGCGATGAGTTCTGATACTTCAAGAGGCAATGCCTCTAGAATTGGTTGGAAAATGGAGAGTTTCTTAACACTAGGTTCCCACTACTTACCCTATGTGCGGAATTCAGTGTGATGCTAAAAAAAGGCAGTACAAATTTGAAACATCAACCTTATATAGGAAAAACCTATAAATATATTTATATCTACTATAAAATAAGCATACACTATTATTCATGTACAATAGTATATTTATTTCCCACCGGAAGTGTATCAACTCAATTCTTAATTCGTAGGAAGTAGTCCATTGACGTATTGTAAGTGTCCTTTGTCCCTCTGTAATATAATCTAGGAGTGACTTGACGATATAAATATTACCATGTCGAGGCGTGAATCTGTATCAAGTTGCAAATACTTTACATTTGTTTCTTCAGCTTCACGCTGTATCCCGCATTTAGCAGGTTAGGCCGAGGGAACCTAGTGTTGAAACACTCCGTTTCCCATTTTCGATACCAGAGCGAATAAATTAAAATATCGATATACAATCGTTTCCACTAGTGGGAATCGTTAGAATCGGTTAGAATCGTCGAAGGTCTGGTGTGCTCTGGAATTTTGGGTTAAAACTAAAAGTTACCCATAAACCTCTAATATTTACGTGAAAATATAGGTTTTTATTTGTATTTCGCTTTTGTATCGCTTATAATTTATAATTAGATAAAGCGAGTTTTTTAAATATATTATAAAAATTTCTTTTCAATAATTCATTATGTGTTATATAAATTTTCATAACTAGTATAGGCAAACATGTTGTTACTATCGATTGAATATCGTTTAGACTGCATTGACATTTGATAAGGCTGTCCTACATTGCACTCAATATTAAATTAATATTAGTTTAATTAACAGCTATATATTTATTGTAATATGCTACTGATAGCAAACATATTATAGTGCTCATATTCAGTTTTGTCTCCTTAGTTTTAGAGGGTTTAAAAAGATAGATAGATAAATAAAAAAAATATTTAAAAAAAAACAAGTCCAATAGGTTATTAGGATTAATTTATTTATTTTTCACTTCTTTGTTAGAATTCATTATGGTAATAATATTATGTAAATTAGTTCAGCGGTTCTGGAGATACGTGGTAATAAAGAATATTACATACATACAAAATAAGCGCGAAAAACACAACCCTTGCTTAGCAGTCGAGAATAAAAATATTTTATTAGTTCCTTATACTCAAAGGCACTGAAAACAAAAGTTTCAATTCTTTTTCAGCCGCTGCACTTTCTTGCAGTAATAAATTATGATTATTTATTATTATTATGTAAATAAAAGATATTTATAAAATTATACAATTTAAAATATAATTAATGAGCGAAACACGCTTTCATTTACGTTTCACGATTACTTTCATTAAAAAAAAAAGCGGTAGAAAGGTAAAACTACTATAATACAGTTATGAAAGTTCAAAGAGATCATTTTTTTACTTTAAGATGAACTGAATAATAACCGGTTCTAAAATACAATTCCTTTATAATATCAAAAGATTTTTGTAAAATTTTTAACATTGTTTAAGAAGTAAAATTACTTGATTTTAAACTGAATGAAAAAAAAAACAAGTTTAATTAATGAAACAAGTAACAGAATGTATGACATCAAGAAGCAATTCAACTTTCATCGCTAGTTTTAATTTAATTACATTTGAATACATAATTAGCAAGCAAGATTAAAATTATAGATTTAAATACGGCAACTCTACCTTAATCGTTATAGCGTAATGTTTATTTTGTAAAGTAGTGGTAGGGCTCCAGGTTAATTATTAATATTAGAATACTCATTTATACTTTAATAAATATAGGAAGTTATGTAAAGCCGCTTTAGCAAAAGTTATTTATATATTTGTAAGCTTCACGCTGTATCCCGCACACAGCAGAGTAGACGAAGGGAACCTAACCGATTCCGGAGGAATTATGTGTTGATTGGCGGAATTCAACGCCGCGCTTTGCCTTGCACCAAAGCGAAGAAATGAAAATATTAAATATTTCATATGAAATAAATGATACGAATGGTTAAGAAATATAATCCCGTAAAAAACCAGCCAAGCCTCAATGAAGCTGCTTGTTTCTCTATAAAAAGTAATGAAATAAGTCTAAAGTTCCATAAATATTGATATATATATATAAGTCAATGGCCTACTATAATATGTACATGAATACTACACTGAAAAAAATTCTTTAATCAACATTTCCCATGGATTAGCCGAGTTCTTAGCCTTCTTCATCAGGTACTCCAGACCTTCAATTTTTGTACATCAAAAGGAAAGTCCCACCACGCTGAATAAATTATGCAAACGCAGTATGTCGATATCAATAATAGGTTGGCGAGGCTATTACTGTTTCTCAAAAATAGATGACCTCCAAGTTAGAAATCTAGAGAGAAGAAAGAATAGAGATTCTGGTGTGTGCTTATAGCTTATTGGAAGGTGATAAATTAGATGGATGGATGGATGGTACAGCAGTGTTTAGCTTTGCGGCTCGACTTGGTGCCTTCAGATATAAAACATATTTTTATTGGAAATTGTTTTTAGTGAAGAACTTTAATGAATGGTTTCTAACAAGTTTACAATATTAAGAAAATATATCGATCAAACCTTATATTATAATTTATGTATTATATTAACTGTACCATTAAGAGAGAATGTAGTAAAAGTTGTATTCACATGACTTGAGCTACGTCTAAAGTATATATGTAAATATATATAACTAGCGGCCCGCTCGCGGCTTCGCCTGCGTGAATATTATTAATTTCTGTTTCCTTGAGTACCTACGTCCTATAATTGACATCCATGCAAATTTTGAGACTCCTAGCATTTGAAGTAACGAAGTTTCAT
>FASU01020107.1:0-13750 GCA_001486225.1 Heliconius pardalinus sergestus | reverse complement strand
ACGCTCGTTTGCCTTGTCCTTTTTCCATAAAAAAAAAAAAACTTCTTGGAGGAAGGAATTTTCTTATAGGAAAAATCACGACATTAGTTATTTCATTTCCACACGACACTCGATACATATGGTCATCGGTATCAAGAGATATTTTCCAGAGGATTTTGGTCCCTGGACTGGTGCTTTGAACAGATCTTTTCATATAGAGGGATTATTCTGAGGTAGGCACGGACCTGTTCTCTTCCTCAGTATTTGTAAGCCTATCGTACCCTATAATATGAGTGAAAAATTGAGATCCGATTACTTTATTTAATAGATCTTTGGCGGGTTTAAACACTAAATAACATATGAAAAATATACCTATATACGAATATACTTATATACGACTATATATCCATAGTCATTTATATACTACTGGCACCACTGGTCGTCGTTAAATTGGATACAAAGTCTTTGCTTAAGTTAAAGTTAAGTTTCCAATCTTCAATATCCATTCAATTGAGCCGAAGCGTCGTTATTTGCAACAAATTGTGCCTCTACTTTATGTGACTGTCTTAAGTCACGGTAAGAGGCTAATGTGAATAAATAGTTTGTGGTTAAGTTGGATGAAGTATGGCGATTTATTTTAGAATTAAACAGGTGCTTTGGATAATTATGAATAATATAATTATTACAAAAAACTATATATTAGTTATATATGTAATGTTCTTATAATAGTATGTGTAGTAAATTATAAAAGTATAAAAAATGGTAAAGAAACTACTTCCGTACACGTCCATATGTCTACAGCTAAGTAAGGTTTGAATATAAAATTTATATGTGTATAATAAGGGCAGGTAAAATATAACTAGAAATTATATATAATATATATAAATATATCTATAATAATATTATACATAATTAAAAAAATAAGAACCAAATACCTACAAATGAAGATAATAAGACAACTTGAAAGTCATTAATAACGCAACGTGCTTTGAAGAAGTGAATACTGCCGTCTATGTAAATGTACCATTGAAAGGCAAAAGGCAGTTGAAACGCGGTATTTAGTTAAAAAGTCGGTATCCATTTGCATAATCGACATCGCCGCTGGGGTATTGGCAGCTGAGTTACGTTTCTAACTAGCGGCAAAGAGCTAGGACATAGCGATATTGCACTAATTTTTTTTCATTGATTATTTCGCCTTACGTGAAAATCTGTTTATTTTTCCATCATTATGGGTCCATCATTTTAATTTTTTAATTTTTTTAGGTATAGCTCAATATCTCTCAGTTGAAGCTGTCAGTATGTATATGACGGCTATAGTGTTCGATCTCTATTCCGACGAATGTATCAGTTTCATTTCCGTCGAGGCAAACGCAGCTTTGACGTCCACTTTTATGTTTTGACACTCTCTACCTACCTCGTTATATGCGGCATAAACCATGAAGTAAAAAAATATATATACAGGAATATATAATTATGCATAATATTTATTTTTATATTTCTTATCGTTTAAGTTATTTTCGCCTTTTGCACATTATCATAAATTATTTTGAATCTCAACCAGATCTAAGTTATGTTATTGATGGCTATATACGGTACAAGCGTCGCTAAGGATCTGCAAACTCATATATTAGATATACATAACCCCCTCAAATCTGTTTTCTCTTGGACGGAATGGTCCTAATAGCGCTATAAAGAATGACCAAACGATACCGCTTGAGGCTAGTCTCCCACGTCACATTGATCTTCCAAGGCTTACCTATTTCAACAGTAAAAACATTTATATATCTAGTGGATAATAAGTAAAACCATGGTAGCTCAGTTAAATATAATAAGTATTTTTTTAAGGCACGCTTTATTTATTCTAGCACCTCATTGACGTTTGACTTGATACTAGAAAATGAAAATTTTAAATATTTCGTTTCCTCGAGTGGAAATCGAACTCACATCCTGCCGCACTTACAGCTGCACGCCTGTACCTCTGTGCTACAATTAATAAAATAATTAATTACTCATTAATTTCCGCAAGTGGGAATTGATTGTTTACGTCACCTGCGGTTAGAAAAATTGTGTGTTATTTTTTTTATTTCTGAAGCGCATAGACTAAAAGTTAAAATAAATGTTTAATTGACGAACAAAATATTTAAATATATTACTGTGATGATCAGAAGGAAATTTATCATGAATTTGAAATCTATTACAACGAAAGACATTGTATAGTCCGCCTCATAACGGAATTATAATATTTAAAAGACAAAAGTCTCAAAATCTTTAAATTAAATAATAAAATAAAATATTCCTGAGAAAGCCTTCATGTGTAAATCAAAATTAATTCTTATCAGATATAAATAAAAGTTAAATTAAATAAAAATATCAAGATACGAACGAGCTCATACGATTTATTTCTGAATATATAGTATCTACATTAAATTACTTTTATTATTCGTATAAAGTAACATTCAGATGGCGATAAGCCATTCATTAAATAATCGAGCCGATCTTTCGGAGTTGCATTGGTCGCGAGTAGGCGATACGTCGAATTGTAATCGAGAACTCGCTTGCGCAAGTAAATGAATCGACTCAGATTACCTTTTATAATTAGCTTTCTCAAAATAGAGAACGCGTTTTCATCGAAATTCTCTGATTGAGTCTTTGTTCGGCCCACTATTGTGTTACAGCCTATATTTTAAAAGACCTGTAGTTAGTTCCAGTTAAACTTTCTAACACTTTCAATTTAATCACTTATAAATGTTTTTACCTTGTTTATTTTTTTTTCAACCTGGATTTTATTTGTATCTATTTCGCACTTTGATTCGAACCATCGGTCAGCGAGTTTAATGCGCACATAATATTATGATTTCAAAGAGATTTTCAAATTTTTAAAAATTATCATTAGATTAGCTAATTCAGCCCTTACGAAGATCTTCTTCATTCAGGACATTCACATTGTTTTGAAAATAATTTAATAATTACTAATAACATAGCATAACAGTGCAGACTTTTCAATTATACGTTTTGAATTTTCCTTCAGGCTGAAACTACAGACCGCTCACAGCTGTTGCTTGATGCCATTATTAAACGCTTTTCAAGAGCAGGTGTTGATAATAACGAGGGTGAATTTAATTAATGAACACTAGCAAGCTAGTTTCATATAAACGTATGATAAGTTGGCACGAAGCTCACTCAATCAAGAGTAGCGTCTATGAAAATTGTGAATAACTAGTGATTTAAGCCAGCTTTGTCTACATGTGTTGTTTAGTTTCGTAAAATATTATTAGGTTTTGTTCATATTATATGTACATGTTTTTCTTTTTCTTTTGTATTTTAGCTTCACGCTGTCTTCGCACATAGTAAGGTAAGCAGAGAGAATTTGGAATGCCAGTGTTAAGACACTTTGTTCCCATTAAGACACTTCTGTGGCCATTAGACGTTTACACAACTTCTATAAATATATTTTTAATTGTTCATTTCAATGCCTTCAAAATTTTTTTTGTAACGAAATAATGAAAATTAGGCATTGCGTGGGAAATAGAGAGTAAGCTATATGTTCTCTCTGCATACGTTTCCATTTGCGCTATACAGCGTAAAGGTAAAATAAACAAAAAAAATATTTTACGCAAAATAAAGTCAATATAATATTTAAAAGGAATTTCCAAGTTATCCACAAGTTATTTAATAAAATAACTTGTGAAATATATTCACAAATATATCCATGATCCAATATGCATCTACAGGTCAACAGAAATCATGACCACCGAAGTGAGTTAGCACCTCAACACGAATAAACTGGGGCCCCCTAACAAGCAAATACTACTAGTCTTTAAGTATTTATGTCCACACCATATTGACCTTTGCTACATGAACTTAGAATCGATATTGGTGTAATTTTAAAATGGAATTCGTCAGTTACTATTAGCCAGTTAACGATTGTATATCGTGGTGATCATTCAATACAAATCAAGATGTGTCTAATTGGATTTTGTTAGTGTTTGTATCTGAAGCTGAGGTGTGAATGCTACTGTATTGCAAAGTAAAGGAAATGGCAGGAAAGTTTATTATTTTGTAAGAAAACATTTATTATTTAAATATTTATTATGTTTGTACTCAAAAGGAAATACCGGAACCCTTGTAGGATCACTTCGTTGTCCTTCTATCAAAACAAGCTGAAATTAATAAATAATATTCCAATCTACGGCCTCTAAGAATATATATAAATATATATAATATAATAGAATACGGATCCCATGATTCGAGCATTTAAACATCGGTGTTGCTGAATTTCGTATGAAGGTTGCTGCGAAATCAAAGCCTAGAGGATACTTTCCGTGGATTTAAAGTTATGAAATTTGACATGTTGGAACTTATAATACAAATAACGAAAAAATCCAAAAATTGATAACGCATAGAAACGCAAATACCTATTTCAGAGAAAATAATCGTTAAAAAACTTATATTTGTAGTTCATTTCTTAGAAAATGAGTATATACAATCGCAAACTTAAATTTGTCAACTTTTATAAGTTTATTGTTGCATGGAATTGGTATGAAATTCTCGATGTACGAGTTCGACATGCATTTGACTCATAAGTCAAATGCTGGTGCCTTTGACCCACAACTGGTCGTGAAGTTTAACACTTGAAATAGTAAATGTTAAAGACTTGAAATCATGCTCACTGAAAAAGTGTACAATAAATAATACTATTTGGAAAATTTTACCACCTCGTTTTATTAACCTAACCAAAAATAATAATCAAAAAACAGAAATTAAGCAAAAATTGACAGTAATTAATTATGGTTAAGTCTTATTTTTTTATTAGATTTTTTTACTTTTAATCAATTATAATTAAATAACGAAACAATACCTTTTAATGAACATAAGGTTGAGGCTACGGTGTATTTTTTTATTTTTTTTAAATAGTTTTAGTTAATTGCTACGCTGCAGTACTCTCAAGAAACCAGTTTAATAAAACTATTAATTTAATACAAAATGAACAGCATACGATCACTGCCTCTACAAGTAATAGATATGACGTTTCTTGTTTCCATTCGACTTAACCATCGTTAACGGTGGCCAAGATATCATCTTAAAGCCCATGACATTTGCTTCTGAGTTTACAACACCTATTGAAAAGCTCACTAAAACTTAAGCTTTAAAGAATTTGAATAAAGTTCATATTAAATTGAAGAAAAATATTTACTTACTGTCGGCTACTATTGAATTTAATATCGGATATTGATACTTTTCATTAGGAAATAAAATTCTGTCTATGTACAACTTATTTTGTCAGAGTTATTTTTCTTGGTCATATCAGATTATTATATTAGAGCCTATTTGTTGATTAAAATTTTTAGGGTGCTCGTGGGTTTAATAATTACGATAATGATTTACATACCGAGGCCGTCATGGAGCAGAGGCACAAGCTTTTGACTGTAACGCGACAGTTGGGGGTTCGATGCCCACTCGGGGGAATGATTAAATATTTTTTAATATTTACCACTCAAAACGCAAGCCTTGATGGAAAGTATAATCGTGTAGCTGATAAAAAATACATAACGATTTTAGAAAAATAAGCCCACTAAATCAATTTATTATAGTTATTATATTTTACTAATTATATGGACGGTGTTAAACTATGCCACTCAACATGCAATAAGTAAGGGAGGGTAAGGGGGGAAAATATGTGTGGTAATATGTGAGAGCCCTATAATGACATCACAACAATTTGTCTATCGTATAAGACTTGAATTCAAAGGCACAGTAAATAACCTTTCTTTAAGTATCTCCTATAATTAAAGAAACGTTATTCGTCTGTGCACAAGCGTTAATTTAAAAACAAATTAATATAATACATCAAATTACTTGACGACTATAAACTATAAAATAAAATAGCCAATTCTAAACAGAACTTCCTCTATAAAACAGCAACAGTAAGTTAGAGTGCGGACCTTGTATGAAAATTTAATGAGTTACAGTCAGTGGAAGCTGTAATAAAACGGAAATATTGCCTTAAACAATGTTGGCAAAACGAGCCAGACTGCAATTTTAAGTTAAGTACTTACGATAACTTAAATTGCTATAAGTCTGTCTGTCTGTCAGTTTAACGTTACTTTCACGCTGTATCCCGCACACAGCTCTATCCTGCTGGATAGACAAAGAAAATCTAGTGTTAAGACATTCCGTTCCCAACTTTCCACCGAATTCTGAAGACTTATGCGTCACGACTGGCCTCAAAAGCTTAATTCAATTGAATTACATGTTGACAAGCTCAAACTAATCTATTTCTAAAAAGTAATCAAAAATAGATTCATCGGTAGAGGGCACCAAAATAAATGTTTACAACATTCAAAACATCACATTAATATAAATAAACGAGATAAACACTACAGAATTTACAGTAAAAAGGCACCGTCGTAACCACCCAAACTAAATTCAAGAGATTCCAAATGGAAACTGATTTCATTAATTACATATATATAGATTGAAAGCTTTAAAGCTTTAGATATATTTAACTACTTGTTATTTATATTTGATCATTAAATAGAAAAATTTTATGTTATGTTATTAAAACTATTAAGTTGGATTCGTTATCATTATCTAAATCATGGTGTACATTAATTCGGCTGTCATATTTCTCTAGTAGTCAGTATGGATGTAATAAAAATGCCGGCTTACCTTTTAATATTTTTAACGCTTTATGCATTTTTATTTATTACTATGAGGTAATTGGTTTGAGATGAATGATAATTGTATTCAGCTTTTATGTATGTGTGGTGCGCTCTGATGATGGTTCTGGAGTAGCTTGTTCTATTAAAATGTTATTTTATTTTATGTAAACTTATATCGATGTTCTTTCTTTTTTTTGTTGGTTTCATGGTGTAGCTAAAAATATAGGTATTTTTTGAGCATTTGTCTTGTTACCAAGAAGAAGAAATAAAACTATTAAATAATTCATTTCTCCGAGTTCGAATCGAACCCACACCTGTCGCTATTATTATCATTCCCTTGTACCATTGCGTTACGGGGACCTTCTTGTCCTGCATACTTTATTTCATGTTTTCTACTATTGGTTAAAAGAATATACAAATTAGTCAAAAACTTTTTTGGAAATCGATTGTGTAGGTTTAAAACGTTTTAAAGTAGTTTTTAAAATGTTATAAATATACTTACTTAAATGTTTTAAAACATTTTGAACTGTTAACTTTAACATTAAATATGGAATAAAATCCGCACGAAGACACATAAGTACTTGAATAGAGATTTATATTAAGTGACTTTCGCAAATCTTTATGTAGACTACTAAGATTTTCTCAGAATGGTCTCTAGTAAACTTTAAATTTTTATAAAAAAAATAGTCTTAAAATTTAAATATTATCAAATTTGGGTAGAACTCTGGTAATCTAGTGATTTAAAACATACTATGTTTGACATTCAAATTAATTTATTTTATTTAAAAATGACTACAACAAAAGAAAAATATTATATAAAATATGTTCAACATTTCTATAAATTACTTAATTATTAATCATCTTTGAATAATTAGATTTATTCTAAAATAACGTCATGCTATGCATGCAATTAACCATTATGTGAACCAAAATATTAGTGTTGATTCTACAAAGGAAAGCTGTTTAGCAAGAAATCTAACTTAATTTCTTTTAAGTAAAATAATGTTGTTTTAATTAGTTCACAAACGCCCCAAGCAAATCTTAGAAATAAAATAATAATGTGGTTTATATGAAGCTTCATTTAGAAATTTTTAAGAAGCTTTTTCGTAGTATATAATGAAAAATATTTTAAATAGCTAAGCAATAGGTCTCCAGTTTCATGAGAAAATTATATAATATATTTTTTATTTATTATATAATATATGTTATTATCATTATGTTACAATAATAAAGCGAAGTTAACAAGTATATTTTCTTTGCTGGAATTCTATAGGAATGAGTTGTTTATGGTGTCTTTATTCGCTCTTTAGTAATCACTGCATAATTGAGCTTGTCAATAAACAAATATCTGACAATGGTGACCATTTGTTATATTTAATTACTAAATAAAAATATTTTTAAGAATCTTTCGTACCTTTAATATTTTTTTAAATATGAAAACTTGTAATGGTACTTCAATACGGTATTTCATTAAATACGTGTAAAATATTATAATCCACTTTCAGAATCATATAATTAGTGGCACATTAATTTCTAGAGAGTTTTTAACACCCGAGTAGTACTCAAATTATACATAATTTTAGTTAAGAAAATATTTAATTTGAAAAACAAAATAAGCAATAATATTTTTTTATCAATATAGAAAAATAGAAAACTCTAAGAGAAAATTTCATTTTGACATTAAAATTAAGGTTTCAATGCTGTAGGTGCATGCTAGACTTAGGTTACTGATATATTGGCGTGAAATATTCTCACAGCAGGTTGCACAATATTTTAGACCACAGCTTTTGCCCTTTGCCACGGCAGATCGTGTTCGTCAGACAATGGATAGCTAAGAATTTTGTATATGGAGAGTTCCTATAATATAGACTACGTATTTTTAAAAGCAATAGATGAGTTAGATAAGACAATTGATATATTAATATCGTGTTCTAGTATCTTTTAAAAATAACTTAGGTATATTTTTAGTAACGGTGTTTTAAGAGGGAAAGAGCGTTTTTCTAAACAGGATACGTTTAGGGTAACCGAGGTACTCTTTGTTTAAATATATTTGTTTGTCCGTTTTTTACGAATTTGCGAAATTTAACGCCGCAAGAATTAAAAATTATAATGTAACAATATAAAAATTTGATTAAGTGGAAATAGAACCGCCAATCTTCTCCTTTATAGAAAGAAATTGATATGCTGTACGACGCGACGGTGGCACCAAATGATAACGACGTATGAACGTTATAAAATTAAATAAAACATATTGCATATTTACAAACAAATATTTTCTACATACAGACAGCAAAATAAATGTAAATTTCACAATTACAAACTAAAACATATATTTATATAAACAAGTAACCAGATACGTCTACAAAGAAATTTCAAAACATCATAATTCACAGTTAGCGAACACATATTAAGTTCATGAGAATTTCGTGAGTGAAAACTTTTCATATTCATAGTATATGTATTATAGTCGTTATACGTATAATACACCACATCGTTGCGTGAATCAACTTCAAGCTTCAATCTAGGGAACTTCCTCTGCAACATATTAAACGACTGGCTTCAAAACTTCAGACTTAGCAGATAATCTGTTAGCGGGAATATGATTTAGTTTTATGAACACGTGACTTTTAAGCTTCATAGGATACTTTGAGTCTATCTTTTATATATAATATAGGACTTAATTTTACAACTTTTAAAAGCTCTCATAGCTCTTTTAAAGTTTTAAAAGCTGTGACCGTAATCTACGATTGTGGGTTCGATTCCCACTCGAGGGAATGAATTATTATTATTTTTATTTCTTCGCTCTGGCACCAAAGCCTGGCGTAGAGTTGTTCACTGATCACGCAATGCATTTAAAACAATTCGACGGAACGCGGGAACGGAGTGTCTTAACACTAAGTTCCCTCTGCGTACCCTTCTGTGTGAAGCTTGAAGCTGATTTATTATTTTTCTTTAAATATAATATCTAACTTAATTTAGCAAGTTGTGAAAGCTCTCTTTCAATAAAGTTGCTCTCGATAAGAACAAAATTACAAATTATGAACACAAAGCATATCTAACTTTTATGATTACGATTTGCATAGATTTATACAATATTTGAAAATAATTTACATTTTAAATATTCTTTTGAATACCCAAATAAGTTGAGAAAGGCACCCTTAAATGGCAACTCCAGTTCGAATGAAATAATAAAACTTCGAAGTCATTAAAAAAGGAAACCGCTCATACTCGTAGAGTCTATTGGTTTCAGTCTATTACTTGTGTGTAATATTAGACGAAAATTGTAATGAAGGCCGAGGGATCCCCACAAGACGATAGATAACAAGCTCTAGAGGCGGATGAGGGTTGGGTTCAAAGAGCAGTATATGGCGATATATAAAACCAGATAAATTTAAAAAACATATATATACAAAATTTGTGTATTTATTTCATAAATTATATAAAATGTTTTCTTCTATGAAAATCTCTTTCTAAAACAAAGTTTCTACAAACCGTTTGTACGTTTAAATCTTTCAAACTGAGCTACCGATTTTAATCGTTTGATACTTGAGTGAGTCATACCTCTTTCTAGAAGAAGGCTTATAAATATTTAAAGATCTTAATTAAATAATTAAATTAAAGGAGAAGGATGATAAAGGGAAAATATAAAAGATGTGTAAAATAGTTACAGGCAGACGGGTGAAGCCGCGAGCAAAACACTAGTAATTCCTAAAATATACTGTGAATTACAACACTTATTAAACAGTACAGCGAGCATAAAACAAAATTATAATATTTTCTTATGACTCTTGTGAACTTCGTTAGGCGTTGACGTTAGTTTTAATTAGACTATGATACCTACTTAATAATGTTACGAATAAAAGTTTTAACATTTTATTTAATTATGCTCGGTAATTCAATGTTTTACTAGGTACTTGGGGGTGATTATATTTAATACTAGGGGACCCGCGTGACTTTGCTTGTACTATGCGAGTATTTATTTAATATATTTATGAAATAATATTTATAGTTATTTCATATTTTTATGAAATATTTTATGTTTTTACCGCTCTGATAAGGACAGAGAAGTATTGATTTCTCCCAAAAGCAATGCGACATTCAATGTCTCGAATTCGGATGAAAAGTAAAAATGATCTTTATAAGATTCTCTCCGCCTATCATGCTATGCGGGATAGCCTTGAAGACGGAACAAATATCACAATGTTATTTTCATATTCAAATTTCAAGATTTTCAGTACTCTTACATTAAGTCATAAAATTAATGAAAGCCGAGAGTGGAGTGTATTAATATAGGACTTTCTCTGCATACCCTGCAACATACGGGATACTCCGTGAAGATGAAAAAAAAATAATTGTAACCCGCTTTATTTATAAACGCTTAAGCCTTTCAATGGCGCCGATCCCTCAAGCTAGTGCCGAGTTGATTTATGTAAACAGAGAGTTTGTGTATTCCTCGTATGCTATATAACTGTTTCTGACCTCAATGTCTCATCAGCATACGTTAATCCCATAGGGTACGAACTTTGCAATATTCCAATTTGAGTAACAAACTTTTTAATACGTTCGGTGTGGGTATCATATCATATTTGTATATCAAATGACGTCCATTTCTCGCCATTCTAGTGAAAAAGGGTCCATTTCTCGCCATTCTGACTGTACCCATGGTAGTCTATAGGTTCAATTCTAAATGACTCTGCAGCAGATTAAATTAAAGTCTGGTATTAGGTTCCTATGCATTCGGATTGTATGACTATTTATATGAATCTATATTTCAAATAAGTTTACTAGTTATTTAAAAAATAATTCATTAAATTATTAAAATTCCACAACAAGTATGTTAAATGAAAAACATACATAGCAGGGTAGGCAGAGAAAACCTGGGAACACTTAAGACACTGTTACCATTGAGACATTTACGTTCTTCACTTTTCACCGAATTCTTGTGGCATTGCGTGTTGATTGTGGGAACTTAGCGCCGTGCTTTTGCCTCGTTACTCAATTGTTCTAATCAGATATTTTAAAAAAACCGTGAGAAGTGGCTTTTGGCTAGAAATTAGGAAAAAAATAATGCAAAATCTGTAAGAATAATATAAAATTGCATACATACATCTTCAATATGAAAATGCACTACGAAAAAACGCATAACAAAACGATGTGTCGGTATGGGCGTCGACGGGTAAATGGTGTTCGAGACTGCAATCTTATCTTCATTTATAGAACAGTAAAATTACACTCCGCCGTCTACATAAAGGGCCGTTTATCATACTCTCCTTGGGTAGTTAGGGTGTAATGTATTGAAGATTGATATCCTTTGAGCCTACATCGTTATTTTTATGTGAATTTGCTTGGAGAGGCTTTGGAAATACGTTAAATGTTTAATTTTATTTTGATATGTGGTTGTGAAAATGAAATGTTATATTTTATTTATAACTAACGATTCGCGGCTTCGCCGGCTTGAATTTTGCGATAATATATATTTTTTTAATTTAATTACTTTAATTGCTTTCGTGTTCTAATATATTAGATTTTGTGATTATCATTTCGGTTTTGAATTTTATTTTATTCAGGCTTTCAATTTTATTTAAAAAAATATATATTGATTATTTATAAAAAAACAATATAAAATTCTATAATCATTACATGTAATCGCATTTTTATTCTCGATAATAATATTTTAATGGCTTTAATTTTATTTTATAATGTATATCGCATCAATCGTAATGAAAATTTTACGAGCGTCTGTAGTTAAAGTTAATAAATTTTCTAAGACATCTATAGTTGTTTGAAGGAAACGCCATGCACTATAAAATATCTTCAAAGACCTACATTTAAAATAGATTGTTTCTCAAGGTTACTTCTGTTCAAAATATTGTTACTAATATTTAGTTACAGTAAATATACTTTTTTTAAAAAACAATATTTAAAAAAAAAAAACATAATCCATACAATAACAAAATATTATAATACCAACATAAATAGCCACCCAATCACGTAGGTCTCACAATCATTACATTTCAAAAACTAAGAAAGCTGGCTGGCGTTTGAAGTTCGCCGGATAACCATCGCGTCGTGAGCGAATGTGGCTGTTAACACATAACGAGGTGTGGACCATGAGCCCACCAGTCAGGATCATGTCTTCTCTGCTTACTCGCCGACACTGACCTTACAATCAAATTAAAAACAACTTCACCTACCCACTTTAAATTTGATTTAAATCGTATATAACAGAAGTTAAAGTTTAAAATCCATTGTAGGCTATAAATATTTCTAGTACAGCAGGCGTAAGCTCTAGCGAAAATTTGTATGGTTCATTGTAGTATTATCTGTACGTGACCGATGTAACGAGTTAAAAAACCCCTCCAGTGTATGAATAGGAAACGAATCGTGAATTTCTGAGATAAAAATAAACTGGATTGGCTTCTTTAGTGTTATAACGTGCGATACACTTACTTTTGTCTTAGATTTTTGCGTGTTCTTAGTTAGTTCTTCTTTCTATAGAAATGTTTTAATTTGGGACTCAAAATCATTACTGAAGTAGAGGTGAAATTTTGTTTTAATGATTATTCATACAAAATATTTATCTTAATTTAACTTTCTTTGTTTACAACATATAATTATAAATATATTTACAACTTTTTCAAAAGCCTTAATTCCTATTTAAGTAAAATCTTTACGATATTGAAATTCGTCGAAGATAACTTTATAGAATAAAATTAAACATAATATTAAAAGAAAAGAAACAACGAACCATAAACCTTAAACTGTATTTTTTTGCTCGTATATTATATAAAATACAACGCCTACTTTGTTTGAAAGTTTCCATCAAATATTTAGATACGAAAGTAATAAATCGTTTTTACGTCAGTCCATACTTTAATTTAGATACAATTAGGTAATTTATCAAGATATATTGCCAATATCTATATCGCACGTCAAATTAAATGAAAATGAACTAGGCACGGTAAGAATATCTTGCAACAGTCTTTCGTAGACGACTAACTTTGCCAATATTTTATATGACTTTTTATGACAGGTTGTTTTTCTTGAAGATAAAGTTACAAGAAAAAATAAATATACTTTAGGTAAACATTCGTTTATGTGATAAGTTG
>FASU01020103.1:0-15931 GCA_001486225.1 Heliconius pardalinus sergestus | reverse complement strand
TCGGTTTTTCTTTTTTTGTTAAAAATTAATTTATCATTTACAGATTTGGCGGTTGTTTAGTGCAACTTAGTTTATAGGATAGGTTAGATTTTTTAGGGGACGAAACACGATGGCTGTAGTGGAGCAACTAGTCTCCAATGGTTTCTTACTCCGCATCACTTATCGTGCTGCGTGATCGAGACCACGGATCACGCGGATCGCGCACTTCACCGACGTAGGCCAGGGGGTAAGAGAAGGTAGCAAGCAACGAAGCAACTCCTCCTACCCTACTGGTGTTAGTGCAGAAGAATTATGTTGACCCTCCTGCAAGTTAGCGAGACTGCTGCGGGTACCCCAGGAGAAACCTTGGGGAAACCTGAAGGCGACGGTGGCCTGCAATAGGCAGGCCTTCCACCGAGGCGTCGAGGTAGTATGCCCGAGCGACCATGCGCGTCTCGTTTTGGTGGAGAAGGTTTCCGCCGGGTGTTAGTGGGTAGTACCAGGCTGTCCTTTGATGATATCGCACATTTGTCTTGCGCACGGATGATCTACCTAAAAGCATTTCAATAAATTCATCTGTCGAGGTGAACCGCAACTGCGCGCGCACTGCAAACGCAACATTTTTCCCGCATAAATTCCGATTGTGCAAAAATTTCGGGTTAAAAAATAGATAATATGTTGCTCTACAACCTTCTTTATCTTTCATTGAGGAATTGCAGGAACTACGTGGCTGTTTGAGAGGGTGTCAACTTACATTGAAAAAAACTAATATTGTTTCTATAATTATAAAAATAAACATTTTACAAACAATATCAACACATCAGACACCGATCAGTTACAATTTTATTAATAAAAATATACATTTAATTACTTTTATTCTTAAAATAACAAAATATAAATATTATTAGGTATCTGTCATTTCTCGAAGGCTAATCAAATATTTTTTTTACAACATTGGGCGAAGACTGAACTTCTACTTGAGTGCCACATTACGAGTTTAGTACTTGTTCAAACCTGACAAGGCAGTTAGGCGAACTTCTTGCTCTCCACACATGGATGGAGGCAGTGATTTTCATTAACCTAAAATGAGAAAAATGTTGTTTTCAAGTATTTGTTAATTTGTAATTAGTAATCGAAATAGGAGATTACAAAAACTTAAGTCCCCATACTAATACTTATTTATATATTATTCACATTTGGTTAGTTCGTTAGAGTTAAAATGTATAGAGTTTTTTTTACAAATAAAATAATAATAAAAAATGAAAACCAACTTAAAATGTATATCTAAACAAAATGCACAAACTTAAACAAAAATTTAAATATAGAAAATAATATTCAAAATAAATGACAGTATTAACTTATTTCTATTTAAAATCCGCTAAGCAATGGCTGGTAGAACCCAACGCCGCGTCATATCTCCTTTGCTTACCCAGACCGGGAAGACGAATAAAAGCATTTTTTTTAAATGAGATATTTGAGAATGAAAGATTTTTTTATAGTTATTTTTTTTATTCTGCAAATTATATTAAATGTGGCTGACTCTATGTGTGATAAAACTTGCAATTGGAATTCGTTCATAATTTGATTTTAAGCTTTTTCATGTTATAAGCTACACAGGTATGTTCTAGTAAAGAATTTTAATCTTTTTAGATTTCAGAAAGTATATATTGTTTGTTATAGAACTGTAGGGCAGTAACTTTGCTAATAAGAAATAATTTTCAAAATGTTAAACTGAATCATGGTCAGACACTTGACATAAACGTCGATTACGTTATATACATTATAAAATATAATCTGAAGTGCTAACTCTACCCACCTACTTCGACTAATTCTTCTTGACTCATTGTTGATGATGACGATATGACTATTTACATACATATATGGTTAAAAATTATAATTATATACAAGAGAGATATATTTTTAAGAAGAGTTGCTTGAAAACTACATAGATGGCTAATCAGCCATTTTAAATGAATTAAAAATATTATAAATTTATCTTCGATTTTATCTCAATACAATGTAATTACCTAACACTTTCACTTCGCTTCATTTTAGTAATCGTAAATTAGATACGAAATCAAGTGCGCGTTACCGTACAGTGTACACCGCACTCAAGATAGAATCAATAAATAGCATCTTCTACACGGAACAAATCTATGAAGCCAAGTAGGTAAGAGCTATGGAATTAGTTAATTCAATTACAATTGTTTAGTCGGCTTCGTACAGAAAAGAGGCGCCGTTTGGATTGAAACGTCGGTCGTACATCGAAAGCTTATAGATTTTTGGATGTTTTATTCAAATAAAATATAAATGACATAGAAACGTGGAACTTTCTTTAAGATCGAACGTAGGAGCGGTGTCAAGTGCGATTATAGCGAACGTTTGTGGCAGGGCGGCCGACTCGGTGAGAGCGCGGCCCGGTTGCGACCGGTCGGCCCCACCGCCGGCGCGCGCGCACACGCCGCTCCGCGCCGCCGACGTCGCGACGCACCGCAAACCACCGCTGTTGGGCTTGCTATTTGTTGTTAACTTAATTCGCGACCGATTATCAGCAAATTAAGGACTATGTTTTAACTTGTGTTGTAATATCGTTAAAGTGAATTGTAATCTGTCGGAACTGCAGTTGCAAATTTGGAGGTTTATCAAAAATCACGGTGAGTATATGCAATATTTTGAGGACATTATAAGTAGTGAGGGAACTAAACGGGTTCCCGTGTCGGAAAACGGGCTAAGGTCGAGGTAGGCGCCGCGTGCGTGTAAGGGCTTAGGGGCGGGCGCGAGTCCCGAGCGTCCCGAGCGCGCCGCGCTTCACCCTCCCCCGCACACCCCCGCGCACTGGTGTCTCGTACCACCTGCACTTATCAATTTTCCTTTTTTCCTTTGCCGCCCGCCCTACTGCGCGCCACTTCTATTGTTATTAGAATAATTGCCAAAGAACTATTGAAATATTTGCATTGTAGCTGTAATTTTGTCAAACCAGATTTGCACATTATTATGACAAATACGTAATTGAGTTTAAAATATTTTTTTATTATTTAATACGGAAATTATATTTTTAAACAATGTTAATTGTGATATGTGATAAATTTCTTTTTTTATGATGACTACAGTACTTAACTAAGATAATAAATATTTTCTAAACTTTCTAAAATGTTTCTATACTAGAAATGAGTAAAAAAAGAACATGATATGTTATAGACCATGTTCTAATATCTAATATTTCTATCATTAAGCTCGAGATGAATTATTTATACGCTACTAATTACACTGTGTCATAGTTACAGCGCTGAATGAAAATAATCTTATGAATTAATTTTGATTGTAATAACAATTTCAAATGTGCTTCACATTTATTTCTATTTTGTTATCTTTTAAAGTTAAATATTTATTTATATTAATATTTTATTAACATATATAATTTTATTCCTTTAACTTTTACATATACCTTGTATCGTGTACACCTATTAGTTTATTGATTGAATTTGTGGTTCATGGCATTAGGAGTGGTCCGTAGTGAAAGTATGTTTTAGTACTAGTAATTTATAATAAAAATTTAATGTATGTATATTCTTTATAAAGTGGTAGTAACATTAACCTTATCTATCTATCATATATGTTAAGTAATAATTTGATAGTTGATACATTAAGAAAATATGTAGCTGCGAGTATGTAATATATTAATTATTCGTGGTTAGTTCGATGAATTCTACTGGTTTGTTAGTCTAGCACTAATTAAGTTATCTATTTATACGCATAATTAAATTTATATGTCTGTGTTTATTAGTTGCGTAATTATCAACAGTACAGGTCGGGTGTAGTGTAGTTTGGGGTTCGATTACCGTGTAGTGTAACATCTAAATATTTTATGTTATATCTTAATTTTAATTATTTGCGTTTAAATTACCTACGTTAGATATATTCAAAAAGTAAAAAACTGCATACATTATAGATATGTATATTGTAATCAAAAAATATGTCTTCCGCTTCATTCATGCTATCACAAAAACAAGATATCTAATTAAGAAGTCTAGCATAACATGTTCTAAAGCAATAATTCGTGGGACCATCTGGCTTTTATAGTTATTATAATATGAAATTGATCTCATTGGCCAGCCGAGGATATTCACCTCTCGAGGCTTTGCAACACAACCGTGGCAAATGCCGTCTGATGTCGTGCAAAATACGCCCACGTCTCTCATAACTTAGCATTCCTACTTTAAATGGACAGCGAAATTTTAATATTCGACCAATCACTCATTCTTTATTTTTTAGTAAATACTTTTTCAATTTAGTCTTCTTAAAATTAAATTCGTTTTGCTAAAATTATTTTTAGATAACGTCGTAAAAACGTCTCGTGCTCTTAATGATAAATGAGTTGAATTTTAAGGCAGTGGAGCAAACTGAGATGTCATTATAATTTCATGCAAAATCATTTTTTTGATTTTTCGTTAAAAATATCCAATAGTATCTTTCATTTTTATTATATTAAAAATGTTAAGTCTTATTATAATTTATAAAAATCTGCTTCGTTCTTTTAAATGTGATGTAATTATATATTTTTTTTACTGGCAATTTTATCTCGTAAAAGTAGAGCAAGTGACATGTTTTTAATTTAATTTGGGTATCAGATGGAGATTCGCTATCGCTTTCTTTGTAGATTTTCTTGTCACTTTTAGATAAAGTCTGGAACAGTGACAGACAAAACGAGATGAAGATAGCTTGTCTAAATGCATTTGGTTTCGTTTACTAAGGTAATTACTTGTACTCCCGGTAGAAAATATGTACTGATTAATTATTATTATTAAAAACACAATTAATAACTGCTATAAAATTATAAATGTGTGCCTATGTCATAAATTAGTAAGCAAATTTTTAATTAAATTAGTATAGCACTGCTTTGTTTGAATATCCACGGATTTTTTATAATATTAGGAATTAAACAAGATAATCTTTTTATGCACGCATTTTAAGAACATGGCGCACTAGGCAGTGGAATCTCTCATTTGTAGATCAGAGAAACGTTAATATTTAGTAAATATTTCCCCAAATAGGGAACAAACCCGCACTCGTCGTCGTGTCAAACGTTTCCCAACTAACCTACATCACAAAAGCGTGAATATTACTTTGAAATATAAACATCGTGTTATTTAGAGTGCTAGTGGCTTTGACACGACTCACCAAGCTGCTATGTAAATGTCGCATGCCGATGGAGTCATGGGTTCGAAAGCCAACACTAATAAATTGCAAAACTCTTAGAAAACAGGACATTTTACATAATAACGGATGTGGACGTGTATTCTTGAGTCATTTCTTAAAATACACTATTGCTTATGAATTTTGCACGTAAACAACGATAAGGCGAAAGGAGTTATAGAGTTTGACCTTGCCCCTAGAGTAATTTGAATTAATTATATATTACATTTAAATATTTTCTAATATATAACAGGAAATTAATAAAGAGAGAAGTGAAAAAAATGTATGAATGTTTAATTGGTTGCAAATGAGTAGAACAATATTTTTGAAAATTAATTAGAAAGTAAAAATATTATTTCAATCGTAAATTACGTAAATGTTATCAAAAATCATATTTTTATAATATATACATGTATCTCATTCAATAGGTACTAAAAGTAGAGTTTGCATTAAGAACAATTATTTTAGAATATGTGAATGTGCATAAATAAATATGCTTATAAAATAACACTCGAGGCCAGTCGCGGCACAGGGACAGAAGTGAGTGGCGCGACATGTTGTAGGTTCGATTCCCACTCGATGAAATGAAATTTTTAATTTTTTCATTTCTTCGCTCTGGTGTGAAGCAAAATGCGGCGTCAAGTTGGGCCACTCAACATGTAATGCCTCCAGAATTCGCCGGAAACGTCTTTATTCTGAAAAAATCTGTTTTTTTCTGTTGACATTACGCTGTTAAAATAATATTAGAATAGTTTTATAGTTTATGTAATGAGTAATTTACTTCATGAAATATATTTTTTAAATTTACTCGCCTTACATAATAAAATACATCAACAATAGATTAATACATATAAGAACATAATTCTTTCCCTAAAGATTGATAACCGTCTTACTTGTAGGATGATTGAAGGCTATTATAGTATAACACGTAATAAAAATTTAATAGCTATTAAAGTATTTCTTAGTTAAATATTATACTGTATTTTATATCAAAGGCGCTTAGTTTAGATATAAAATAATTTCATGTTAGTAATATATCAGCTCGGCAAGTCTTGCAGGTTACTGTGCTTGCACAAGCGCACAAGGATGGTCTAATTAGTTGTGCTACACCAACTCGCTACTATTTACTACAAAAATTGAATGCGTTACTCATCTTGCTTAATTATGCACAGTTTGAATGTATTCTGATTTTAATTTATCTTTAACATTTGTAGAATAATGAAAATCTTTCTTATTATTCTAATTTAATATACTTATGTAATTTAAAATTTTGAGTCCAGTTGTGGCGAAGGGGCCCAGGCTGTGTTTGTGAACGCGACATGTGGGTTCGATCCCGCCATTCAACACGGAGTGCCTCCAGAAATCGACGGAAAATGGGAAACGGAATGTCACTAGGTCACTAGGAGACACCCTAGGTTCCATCTGCCTACTCTGTGGTGTGCTAAAAAAACGTAACTTAAAGTTTATAGATTTCTTTAATCTCAGAATCCGGTCTCGTAAAAGAAGCTCATAGGTGTTAATATGAGATTATTAGAAATAAATGAAAATTCCAAATCATTAATCTAGAAAACATTGGCTTTTTTATTAAATTATCCAATAATTTATAAGTAAGTATACAGAACGGTTAGTGTTGTATAAAACGAACGAATTGATCTGTTATCTACTGTTAATAAATCATGCTTAATATATACATTTTTTAAATTAATATATCTGTATGTGTATCATAGATTGGATTCCTGAGGATTATGCAAATATTTTACCATATTTAGAAAGATAACTGATAGCAGACTATGTCTCATACAGTTATGATATCATTATTTGCATATATACGATAGTCGAAAAACTGTAAAAAGTCTTAATAATATTATTTTACGAGTATTGCTTTAGATGAATAGATTGTAATTTGTTATGGTCGTGTCGTGATATTTCATTAAAATATTAATAAAATGATCGACAACTGTAACCTTATTTACAGAATAGTTAACTATCTATTACCTACGAGTATAGTAAATTTCAAATGAATTGATGTCAATTAGCGTTATTAAAATGTCAACTGACTAATCATATGTGCGTATCTATCTATTTATTATCGTGCACTCTCTTTAATGAAAATAAGTAATCGATCACGTTTATTTGACCCTATTGTTTGACTTCATAACTAGTTTTGCTATTAGCCTAATAGCTAGAATTTATTACTGCGTGGAGTAAATTTCCATATTTTTTTAAACTTCTTAGTAGAAGTATCAATGAACCTTACAGTCATTAAGTCAATTTATCAATAAAATTTGCTTATTTTAATAATATTACCCAAAAAATCATTAAAATATATTGGAGCTAAAAATATATTAAATTTGTTTATTAGTTTTAAGAATATTGATAATTTTACATAAGGCACAAAATTGACTGATATAAGAGTGATGTTTTTTTAGCTTTACTTTTAGACAAACGGAATCTATAGTGATAAAACACTCAGTTCTCCTTTTCGATTTTTTTCTTAATTTTAAACTAATTTATATTCATCAATTTTCATATTATCTATGATATGAAAAAATATGCAGTGTTTTGAACGTGATACAATATAAATATATAGTACAATAACCTATTTGTGGCTTTTCTAATTTTGGCCATCAAAGTAAAGTGGTGCGCTCACCCACTTGTGCGCTAACTGTGTAATTACGTTGTTTCTCATCTTCAAATTACGTAGTATCTACGTTACCTTATTTTGTTTAAAATGTATATACGCTATCTCTGCTTGTCAATGAACTCTAATGTTATGCTTTACCGTATCTTAACAGTAGTCATATTTAAAATGTTGTTTTATTGAAAACAAGAGTATTTTCAACGTTCGGTGCCTAATTTCAATATAAATGAATAAAAACTTCTTTGTATTATACTTAGTAGGCAATGGTGCAAAATGGTTCAATTAAGTGATAGCGTCAAACAATACCTCATAGTTCATAGTACATTTACATAGAGCACGATATGTAGGTATTTGTATTTTTCAAACTGAGTAGAAGTACTTATAAAACAACGGATGTACAAAAGCATTACTTCTGTTTTTGAATGGAAATAAACCGAGGTCAATTATGATCTGCAATAGTGTTGGTAAACAGCTACTATCGATTCAGGGAGACGTCTTAAATGATTTATTGTTTTAATCTTTTCTTATGTTTGTAAAATAGTTTATAAACAGTTATACTTTGAATTATATTTTATTAACTTAATTTATGATGTGACGAAGACTATTTTATTCATTTATAGTTATTTATTTAAATTATCTTATAATGTTATACTATATCAAAATTGTTAATAATTTTTGAACTTGCTTACATTTGCAACATTTTCTTCAAATGTCAACTTCAAATAATAAATGACAAATACTATAAAAATATTGTTATATATAAAAATGAACTTGCCCTTAAATGGAAGTAGGGAGTAACGGGTCGCAGCCCCGGGCGTTATGCTAATGCGTCGATCTGTGCAGACGCGCGCGGGTCTGCTTTGGTGCTACTGACCCAAATCTCTGCCTTCCAATGATGTGAATGTTTGTATCCGATGCGTTCTCGAACACGCTCGTTATACTTTCATATTGATCGACGAAAGTAGATACTAAGGTGTCTTGAGTAGGGAATTAGTACCCACTGGTGTACTTTATTGGTGTATTCTGTCCAAATTTCGATCATATGTTTTATTATAGTGGCATAAAACATTAATTTTTATTGTACAAGAGTCAAGAAGTACACTTTTATTTTACGGGATTGAGTTAAGTGTGCTTAATATACTAAGCATCTCTGTTTAGCCCGTTTTCACGCAAACACAGCCGCTCAGCTAATTATATTGTATTTTTTCAGTTTCTCGCCATATACCGCACATTGCCTATGCCTACCGCACGATAGAATGTGCGAGTAAACCTAGTGTTAAGACACAATGTCCCCACTTTCCGCCGAATTTCCGAGGCATTGTATGTTGAGTTGCAGAACTCAACGCCGCGCTTTTGCTTTGGTACCAGAGAGAATAAATAATTGATACCCCGGAGCGGGGATCGAACCCACAACCGTCGCGTTAGAGTCAAGGCCCTGCGTCACGATTACCTCTAAATTATACTTATAGGATATATATATTTCTTCTTATTTATATATAAATATTCTTGTACATTGTGTTAAAACATGATTTTCATGAAAATAAAACCAAAAAGATTAATTAAATAAACAATTTTTTGGATTGATTCAACTACGTCACAAGTTTATCGTACTTTAATATGTTTTCAACATTAACGTTCCAATGTTGGCTCATCTCAGCGGTTAGATTGAAACAAAACCGTGAAAGAGAGAGGCCTTATGCAGCTCTCGCGTGCCTCTCGTCTTGCGCGCTACTCTAAGCATTATTGCATTTAAATTACGTAAGCTTATGACTACTTTTTGTCGACAGATTAAAACCCGAAAGCAGTCGTTAAAACTGCACGGGTGTTCGTCGTCCCCGGCATGGAGAGAGGCGCCATTGTCGAGGAGTTCATCACTATAGTTCCGGTAGGGGACAATAAGCCTGCCATTGAAGATTCATCATTTGTTACGTTGCTCACTTTGAGCGCTGCCACCGCCGCTGCAGAAGTGCTTGTATGTAGACCCCGTGGGGCACGTTTGGGCCTAGGACTTAAGTTTGAAGGTGGTTCTGCTGCAGCTGAAAAAGTAAGGCGGCTTTTGGTACAGTCATGTGCTGAGGGCAGTCCTGCTGCCAATACTTCCACACCCTGGGGTAAACTTATTCCTGGCGACGAAATTCTAGCTATCGATGGAGTGTCAGTATCAGATTTAACTAGAATTGAATGTGTTCGTCGCTTAAAAGATTCTGATGAGACTCTGGTACTTCTTGTGAGACATTTCGATATTGGAAATAAGTTAGACCAAAATATGGAATCAAAAGAAAGTGAGGATATAAAATTGACTAATGTAGATTTAGTTAGGCCCTCGATGCTGCCACCTCCTGTACCACCTAGAAAATTAGGAAAGAAAAATTCATTTAAAGACAAAAGTGGTCTACAGTCGCTTAAGGAACAAAACGCTCTCATTAATATAGACATAACGAAAGAGAACGACATTGGCAAAAAAACTATTAAACCATCACATGCTGTTACAGTTTTGAATAAACTTTCAAGAAAATCATCCTTTGACAGTCATATTCATCGGCAAAATAAAGAAAGTTTTGCTTATTTAAGAAAGGGTTCACCGGAGGAAGTCAGACGATTGGTGCGACGGTTATCAGATTGTAATGCAACTCCACCAGATGCTGATATTTATGTAGATTTATTTTCTAATGATTTGGAACGTTGTCTTATTTTAGCTGATGCTGAGTCAGATGATACAGGCAGTTCTATTTCGACTGTCGTTGATAGATTGGGATCAATGGCTGGTTCTGTTGACAACAGCATACCCTCGACACCTATCATGCAACCTAAGTTAATAGATATTCAAAAAGTATTGAATAGCATTGAAAATATTGACACAGACATATTAAAAGATATGACTAGTGCAAAATTTCTCGAGAAACCTAAAGAAAATATAGTTGGCCAAAAAATTGAAAACAATATTTATGCTAGTGAAATTAATACTTGTGATAATGCTGCACCACCTTTAATACTATCCAATAGTAAACAATCTGAGGAAAACGATAAGAATAATAACTTAACGCAAAAGGTGAATTCAAAAACCGAGGAGCCTTTAACGAAAATCGAAAAAACTAATAAATCAGAAGCTATTGAAAAGCCTAAACCAATGCCCAGGAATACTAAAATAGAACGATCATCCAGTGATAAAAAACGCCGCCCAATACCAATCCCAGAAATGATTTCCCCACCAATAAATGAACCTCTGCTAACACCAACCAAAAAAACTTGTATAGAAACATGGCTTCAAAGGTCTGAAGCAGAAATGAATAATAAAGAAGAAAAATTAGAAGAAAATTCTGCTCCAGAGGTATTGCCTCGTCTAATTGATTTTGTTCCTAAAATGCAATTTAAGGAAAATAATGAACAAACGACCTGTATACGTCCTACAACAGCACCACCACCACCGCCGGGGGAGCCCCGAGAAGATGGATCCGGCGCATCACTAGACACTATAGGAGAACTGGATGAATCTTGTGATGTCGTTGATAATGCGTAAGTACTTTTAAATGCAATTCATTTATTTATTACACATGTTTTATAGACTCTACACAAATAACAACCTGCACCATTAAGTGATTTAATAATATAAATGAATGTATAATTAATTGTATATAACTTCATGTTAACGTTTTTTTTTTTAAATAACGCCATGCCGCCATATTGCCATTATAAATGCATTTTTAATCAGTAAATAGTTTTGTAAAGTATAAAGTAAAATAACTATATATTTTTTAATAGAGTTTTGTTATTGGTAGCCTAGATAAAATAAGTGAGATCTCTAAATATTTATTAAAAGATTAGGTGCGAGTGAACTAGATGTTTAAATGCATTAACAAAGCAATGCCTGTTTACCTAGCTCCAAGACGACTGATAAGAGCGGGTTATTTAAATAAGATGAGAGTGCATTACCCTTTCACTCCTTACAATGGCCAGCGCTATAGAAATTATCTTATATTTTAATTAAATAACTCTTTGATTTATTGGTGGTACTTCTATCATACTCCGATAGGGAATAAAAAGATATTAAATTAGTACGTGGCAACGTAAGTTTTGTTGTATAGCCATCGTCCATATAAAATTAAATGATATATAGGTAAAACTTACACTTAGTGGTGGGCAGACTTTAGTTCAAGAAAGTATATTTTCACCTAAGAAATAATCGCTACTTGCAATTGAAAATATCCATTTATAAACTCGAACCAGTGCAGTGATTAGAAATTAACCTTTCCTTCTGCGGTGAAAACGTGTTTACGTTTCTTGTCGACTTTAAGAGCAGGGTTCAATTTTAAAAATAAATGCCTTATGAGTTCCATTTAATATCTAGCTTACAATGTATGATGCGACGATGGTTTAGTTTAGAATGTCTGATGCTTCAATATATTTTAATTATTTATATTGCTTCTGTGATATGTTTAGAAAAAATATATATATAAACTAATAAGAATCACTACTTTTTTATCTTTACATCTAATTTTGTATAGACATATCCTAATAAGAAAATCGTTCCATTGGCAACTCCTATATTTCAATAGGAATATAGTTAAAATAAGTTCTTTTAAAATAAAAATATAATTCCATTTTTTTATGCCTGTAACAAATCTATATAATATGTAAAAATACAGTACAGTACAGTCACTTTAAATATAAAAAGAAATGCATATAAAAATTGACTCTCAGAAACATAATAAAAACTCTTTATCGCTCTTGGACCACTGATACAACCCGAGACCTCACTCACTTAGTTATTGCCCACAATCTCTTCACCAACAGGGTTTAAGTTTGTAGAGAAAGAAGTGAATATATTCTTAATGGTTGAATTTATTTTTTGGAACTGCTCCAAATCGAAACCTCAATTCTATGATAATAGCAATTCGGATTTCAATCAAATTGCATGTAGAAGTTCATCATTTTTATTATAAAACTAGGTGTCGTCTGCAACTTCGTTTGGATTAACTTGCTTGTGCAGACTTTTGACATAGTGTCTTCTCTATCAATGTCATTGTTACACAGACAATACTTTTACCAGTTATCCAGGAATAACGATAATAAAGAAAGAAAAGAATATTTCATTCGTAACGGTGACACACACGTAGAACTTCTGTTTTTCAAGCAAACTAACGTAACAATGCAGCGAGAGCGGGTGGTAACGGCCAACTTCACCCCCGCGCTCGTCCTCGCCGCTCACCCTGAAAGTGCATCGGCCTGTACAACCTATTATGTAAACTCGCTGACACGTATAGACGTTGCATGTAGGTTCGTACGAACTACGCTGACAGCGAGAGCTTTGAACTCGCAAGGTGTTCACTTCAAACAATAACGTTACCGAGATGATACATTAAAAAGATTGGTTTCATTCGAAGTACGATAACTACTAAGTACAGTTTGCGAGGTCTAAGCTGAGCTCTGCATTTGTGTGAGTTTTCATATATGTATACTATATAGTGTGGGTGTAATGTCACTCGCTTGGCCTAAATCGGTTTGTACTGCCTTTAAACAACTAGCCTCTGCACATTAAGTCATGTGCAGGGGCCGCTATCACAGCGTCACGTAGAAAAAGAAAAAAAATCGTGGACGCTGTTTTTGATCATTAATGGTAAGGTTAATCATTAACTCAAATGACACATCATATCAAAGTAACACAAGAGTAATAATGAAGATGCAATAAATTATTGAAAATTAGAATAAATTAGAAGTATTGATATAATTTTGTATGTCCTATTTTTTGTTTTTGTCTTTATTTTATTTTGTTCTCCTGATTCTACTGTTACAATCATTCACACAAATGCAAAGCTCAGCTTAAGCCTCGCGAACTGTATGTACATTATTTCAAGAAATTCTAAATATAAAATTTCTCTAGAAGAAAATTATCAAAAGATCATTTAAAACGCCCGCCCTTTTTAAGGACCCCTTACGTCATTAATTCATATTTAACAATAGGCAAGGGTTAACTGCAGCATTTTCTTGTAACAAGTTTATAATATTTGAAGCATGAAGAGATAAAGCCTTATGTCATAAGCGAAGTTGATTCACTTAAACGTTGTTGAGCCATAATAGCGTTAGTTGCACTGACGCTCTAATAAAGACACGTAATCTCGTTATAATTACTTTAAAATGCTAATAAAAAAACATCTTCAAAACCGTTTATGAAGGTTATTAAACATATACACAACAGTATATTAATTCATTTCAAGATTTGAATAGAAAAATGTCATGCCTGCACTAAAAAGATAACGATTAGTTTATACTTATAATGTATGATTAGAAATATCCGACTTACCATTAAGTATGAATCTACAACGCACTTATAAAATACGATACTAAATTATGATTAATGAATGATTATTAGTTATTTATATTGATTATTAACTTTTTGATTGGTGTTGGTGGTAGTAGCGTGACAGTATTGTATATAGTATTGGATTTTAGCGTATAGAGTTACTATTTATGACTTTTAATTTGAGAATAACGACAGAGAATATCAATAGCGTTCTATAAACTAAGAAATTAATAATTTTTATTTTCTATATAATATAAAAAATTGTGTCTATGCTGAAATAGGACGACGTAAGTATACAGTTTGCTATGATAACATTTACTGGCTCTTCAATTTAAAGGTTGATTGCAATTTATTAAAACTGGTTAATATATCAAATACTCACATCGGAGTGGCGAATAAGTAGATCAATAGATCAATTAGCGTCTTGTGGAATACCATTTCACTTATTTAGGTCGTTCTTATACATACGACTATATGACGAGTGCTCTTCTATAAATGTGAATCATTATTGTCAATTAAAGAACATAAATTTTAAATCAATTAACTTTCTCTATTTGGCCATTATATTTCTGTTGATAAATGAGTTTAAATAATTTAGTGTTATTTTCTATCTATGAGGTATTTATTTGTGCTGTAATTAATATATTTACATGTCATGAGAAGCCTTCTCTAATGTCCGTATTTTTTTTAACTTTTAATTTTAATCCACTCAATCTCCTTCTTTACGATTTAATATCAAAGTTAATAATGGTATTAATACAAAAGCTGAAGTAATATAATACAAAATTACATTTCGGTAAAGTCGAATCAAATGGGTCGATTTTTGAACGGTAGTTTTCTTGTTGATTTTGGCGTATGTTTTCCATAATTGTGAAAGTGTGCCAGTGTAATCGTAATCGTTTTTGAATTGTTTTTTGAAAAAATAACGGATCTTAAACTACATAAAACCAAAATAATAAACATTAATAAAGGTAATGACATTATTTTTAAAGTAAAGTTTAAGTTTAAGCACCGTAACTGTAAATAATGAAGGTATGGTTCAATATATAGATAAACATTTACTTATTTATTGCATAATTCTAGTATTGCTGCTGAGATCAGTGCCAAATTGCATTCGAATTAAATCTTTATAGAGTCAGAGTATCCACTCAAGTTGTGTAACCAGCAGAGACCAATTGGTGTCACAATTTAAGAAAAATATTCTTGGCCGGAGAATCTTCCGTGTTAGAGTTTTAAAATGAATTTCAGATAACAACTTTTAAAATAATTTATATATAATTTTATTAAATTAACAATATGAAAAGGTTATGCTATATATTTTTATTAATTTAGAAGTTATTAAAGTAAAATTCAAAATACATACATACGTACATTACTACACTAGCATACTGTTATGTTACATTTCAGTAAATTTGAATATTTCTATAGATATTTTTCGCATTCTATAATAATAAAAAATTTACTGAAATAACGGTGTGAATGAACTGTAGAGTTTAATCGAAATATTTTATGTGATTTTGAAATAATTATTCCAGTTGCAGTTTAACAATAAGCAATGTGCTCGCTTGCTCTTTAAAGTGCACTTGTTTTCCTTGCCTTTGTTATCTCGAATTTTATTTTATTATTTTATTACCTGTCGTGATTGTTTCGATAAACAAGTGTTTGTAGTTCCGGGTGTATGTAAGTGTTAACACTAAATGTCTTATTAGAAAGTAATATTGTGTAGGTCAAATTATATTTGTTCATATAAAAGAGGACATCATATAAGAGGGAGGCCGTCGTGGCATAGTGGCACAAGGGTGTGACTGTAACGCGACGGT
>FASU01020080.1:3955-17374 GCA_001486225.1 Heliconius pardalinus sergestus | reverse complement strand
ACACTAGTTTCCATCTGCCTACCCTGCTTTGTGCGAGACACAGTGTGAACCTAAAAACTTCAATTTCTAACTAATTTTCCTTCCCTTTTTTAACAGAAAACAATGTATGGGGCAAATGTAATAATATTCGAAGGTATCTTAGCGTTCTACAACGCGGATGTTCTGAAAATGCTGGACATGAAAGTGTTTGTTGACACAGACGCTGATATTCGCCTCGCTAGACGACTAAGAAGGTATGTTCTATTATACTTTTCGTTCAGCTTCACGCTTCATTTCATTCATAACCACCAAGTAGGTGCATGTCACAACTGTCTCTTGATAACGATTATAATTATTTATTGACAATTTTGTTATTGACTTTTACAATCGTGTTTATATTATTGTTAATAATTATTATAAAACTGCACTAACTTTTTTTAAGTGCCATAATCCCAATTACAACTGTCTGTTTTGAATTCCGCCAAAATTTTCACATTCATTTTATAAATAGAAATTATTTTTAAAATGATTTTGTCTATATGCTTGTTAATATTTAAGAGTGATATGCTATCTTCATTGATGTTATGCTGCTTTGATCATTATCTGATAAGATTTTATTTTAATACTAAAGATATAATATGAAACATTATTGTTTATGTTCCGTAAAAATAAATAATACAATAAAGAAAAGATAAAAACGTCTGTAAATAAAATAAATGATCAGAAAACTAATACTTATAAAATTGTCTTTTAAAAAAATATAACATAATAATGAACACCAGTCGTGGCGAAGGGGCACAAGCGTGTGATTGTAAACGTGACAAGTTGATTTAAAGGCGATTTAGAAGATGTTTTCAAGCAATATATAAGACTTTTCTTACAATTACGGCATGGTTAATATTATAACTAATATTATCCACAATTTTCCAGGGACATAGTCCAACGCGGCCGCGACCTAGAGGGTGTTCTTAAACAATATTTGCACCACGTGAAGCCCGCTTACCAAAGCTACATAGCGCCTAGTATGGCGCACGCAGACATCATAGTGCCGAGAGGTGGTGAAAACCATGTTGCTATATCGCTGATTGTGCAGCATGTGCATAAGCAGTTGCAGCTGGTTAGTAAAAGCAGAGTAACTACTCTTTGTTATTATATATAGCCGGAGGTGCCAAGATATATCATGGCCCTACAAGTAATTAGTAACGTAATTTTTTAATATTTTTGAACCTTTCCTTTCCTTCCTTTCATCCCTTCCTTTCTAATTCTTCCAATATTTCCCCCTCCTCTCCTTTTATCTCTAATCGTTACGCAAAGAATGATAGTCGTTACGTTATATAATACTGTCATTTAGAATAATTAATTTAAAACATAAAATTCAATACAGCCAGTTGTTTTCTTTACACAGCGTGGTTTCAAAGTGCGAGAGAAGTTAGCTGTAGCACACATTGGGCAGCCGTTACCGGACTCCTTGTATGTACTTAAAGATACTCCACAGGTAAATTATTCCTATATTTAAATGTAAGATATATTCCTTTTTTATATGGTAAATTTTAATTTAAATAAATTTTAAATAATTATAAAATAAAACAAAATTATATTTTCGTTGAAATGATGGAAGTGGGTTCGATTGCCATTCGGAGAAATGAAATATTTAACATTTTAATTTTCCTCACTCCAATGAGGTCAAGCGCGGCGATCAGTTCCTATACTCAACACGCAATGGGAACGGAAGCGTCTTAATAAGAATGGAGTATCTTAACACTAGTTTCGTAGGTTCCCTATTTACCCTGATATGAGCGGAATACAACATGAAGCTTCATGCTGTATCCCGCATATAGCAGGATAGGCTGAAGTAATGTGGAAACCTAGTGTTACTATGATATTTTTTAGAAAACTTATATTTATCATTTCAGGTTCAAGGTCTCCACACATTCATAAGGAACAAGGACACGCCTCGGGATGAATTCATTTTCTACTCGAAGCGTTTGATGCGTCTCGTTATAGAGTTTGCATTGTCTCTGATGCCATATTCATTGCATATGGTTGATACGCCGCAGGGATTCTCGTATGGCGGTAGGTTGTGGGTTCAATTTTGTTTATTTTTCTTTATTATATGGGAATAAATATTTTGTTTACTTGACTAGATAATAACTGGTTAAAAGTTTTGCCTTTCAATTTGGTTAGTGTTTTGCTAAGTAAAGAAAGCTTCTTGTGTAATAAATAAAGACTGACTATTCTTTTCTATGCTGAATAAATCACTGTTTTTTAGTTACATGCATATGATTTATTTTTTCTTATCTAATTTAGGTCGTAAATGTGATGTAGAGAAGATCTGTGGTGTATCCATTTTAAGAGCTGGTGAGACAATGGAGCAGGCGGTGTGTGATGTGTGTAAGGATATACGTATAGGTAAAATACTTATACAGACCAACCAACAGACTGATGAGCCTGAGGTAAGGTCACCTTGTTCTTTATCTTTACTTACTTTATTGTTTTACCTAAATTGTAATTTATTATGACAACTTACGAAATAAATATGTATAATAATTATTTTATGTAAACTTTACAAAACAAAGGAAGTATAATTCATAGTATTTTTGTCGTTTTATATTCCTACCTGATTCGAAAGTACTTGATAAAGTCCATTTTTTTTTCATGTAATTTTCATATGTTCCAACAAACATTTTTATATTACTTTAACAGCGACACAGCGTCTAATTGAAAACGCCAATTATCGCAGCGTTGAGTTTCTCGACGCCGCGATAACGCTTAACTAAATAAAATCAACTTGCCGTTGCCTGAAAGAAATATCTTTAAGCTATAAGGCCATCTTTTTGTCTATTTTTATTTTTTTCTATGTAATCTATATATTTCTGTGTGCAATAAATTATATTGTATAGTATTTCTCTCCCACAGCTCTACTACCTCCGTCTACCAAAGGACATAAAGGACTACCGCGTGGTCCTCATGGACGCCACCGTCGCCACCGGCGCCGCCGCCATCATGGCCATCCGCGTGCTGCTCGACCACGACGTGCCCGAGCACCACATCGCGCTCGTGTCGCTTCTCATGGCAGAGATTGGCGTGCACTCCATCGCGTACGCCTTCCCCAAGGTGAGAGAGAGACGGTGACACATGTAGTGTGCGTGCGTGCGAGAGAGATAGAGCGAGCACCACATCGCGCTCATGTGGAAATTCAATTATGTATTTTTTTGTGTTTTATAAGTTTTCCTAAAAAATAAAGTATAATCTGAACTCAGATTCAATTGGATTACCTATTTTATTCATTTTTTTAGGTAAAAATCATAACATCAGCTCTAGATCCAGAAATCAATGAGAAATTCTACGTTCTACCCGGAATAGGGAACTTTGGTGATCGCTACTTCGGCACTGAACCATCAGACGACGAGTAATGTATTGCCATTGTTTATTAGTTACTATGTCAGATTTTTTTATATATGTATGCAATAACATATATAATATGTTGTGGTTCGTGAATTTATTTTAATAAACAGTGTTGCCATGGAACATGTGGAAAGTGGCAACATTGTTTATACATTTTGGTAGTAGATATTAGCGAAATTTTATTTTATATTTTTTTACAAAATTTTATTTCCATTTTCCCGCTTTGATAAGGTAACTTGCGACATTGATTTAAGTGACTTATTTTCAATCAATTAATTTTGACGAAAAGTAACAATGAAATGAAAAAGTAAACAAGCTCCCTCCGCCTAACCTGCTATATGCGGGATACAGCGAGAAACAAAAAAAATAAGTATTTATATTATTTATTTGTCATACATTTCTGTTTAAATTTGGATATATAAATTATTTAATAACATTTCGCTAATATCTTCTAAATATTAAAATCGCGGAAATAGACTGAAATGTACGTAGAGCGTTTACGATTTGGCTGTATACTTATTACTACTTAAACTAAACTATGCATTAAAAATATACTAAAATCATCATATACTAAATTAACCAAACAATGCATTATACTAATGTAATATACACTATGTATATATAAAAACTGTATGTATAAATGTGTGTAAACCTTATATGAGTTGTTACTAATATTAGGAATATCTAAATTTTAAAAAAAGCATACTTCCTCAGAGACGCCTGTTGATATTTTTTCGGTAATCTTTTTTTTTCACTGAAAATAATTTTTAAAAAGTATATTTTTCCTACTAAATAATTGGTATGTAAAATTCTGTTCTTTGAATGTTCTTACAAATGCTATGGATGTGTTTAATATTATAGATAAAGATTAACCAAAATAAATAATATATTCATAATAAACTTAACTAACATAATTATATAAATGTTATACTTACTTATGGGTTTGTATAAAAAATAATTGTTTAATTTTAAAATCTAGTCAAATTTTAGTTAATTAAAATTTTATAACATTATTGATGACAGTACTTACTAATTTTATAAAAATATTTTGTGCGAAAATTGAGATCTCGATAATTAATTATTGCAATAAAAAAGGAAATTATTGAATGGACTGCCAAAGAAATTATTGTTCCTATATTCGTAGCACAAACAATTAAAACCTTACTAAATAAAAATAAAATGTCAATTAAAATGGCGCCATGTCATGTCTTTTTAAACGGTTTTTCTTCCATATAAGCAACAATGATCAAAATTTATTCAGCCAGAACTTTTTTGTTATTTTATTATACATTAATGTTACAATATTGTAATATGTATGTTTTTTACTGAAAAAAGTATATATTTTTTCTTTGCAAACAATAACGAACATATTAATAAAAGTTAATGTTATTACATTAAGTATTTCCAATGAATTGTTACATTTTACCAGTTTTGGAGTATTTTTTTGATTAATTGTAGAGCAATATTTAATACGTCCATAGCAATTTAAATATACGGAGTATATTATATATATTATAATTTTTTGAAATTTCAAATTACTTATACTTATATAATATAAAGTATAATAAGATTATTTAATTGCTTGATGCAAAACTGTGAGCCCCAAATTAAGAGTAAGGATATTTATGTCTTTATACAAAATGGTAATAAAATAAAACAATCATCATTATGACACAAACATTTTTTCTTATACAGTTGTATGTTGTTTAGAACACAAATTATGCACAATATATATTTTTATATGCCGCTACATAAATCGATCGTTTGGTGCAACAATGATGTAATTGCTCTTTCTTATTAAAAAAACAAGTTTAACATGTCATTATATGCGGAATTACTATTAGCAAACCTTGATTCTCTTTCTCTTGCATTAATTCAGTGAGTGCAAATACGTCATTGTTGCACCAAATGAGCATTATTACGTGAGTATATTAAATCTCATTTTCATGCAGCATATAAAATATGTTATTTTAAAAAAAGTTATTCGAGAAAATAAAAATATGAAATCTAATTTAATTTCTCTTAACGTGGTATTTGTTTATTATACACAATGCTTTTATATACATATTGATGTCGTGAGTTTATTACTTAATAAAATATAAGGGCCTTTCACACTTAAAATTAATGAAATGTTTAAAAAAAAACTTTGTATAGTTACAAACACAAATATTTGCTTATATCTCATTATCACTTAATTAAAATCATTACTGTATAATACGTATTATATGTTTTGTTGGAAATTATGAATAATGCACTGTATACTATGAATATTTTAAAAAAGCCTTTTTATAAACTATTTTTCCAAAAACCAGCTTCCATGTAAAATAAATATAATAAATAGAAAACCGTGGTGCTTTTTGACGAAATTATACAAATGTGTTCCAAAATACCTAGCAATAGTGTACCTACGTCATTCCGACATGAGCTGCCATTTTGGTTATTTCAGTGTTTTGTTTTCTTTTTTTTTATTCCCAGTATTAAAGAATTTATTATTATACCAAATTTTAACTTGGTTGAATAAATTAGGATCTTTCTGTATATAAGAATATTGGCTTTTATTCTTTTTTTAGTTTAAGATCTTATTTTAAGTTTACAATTTTAGTTTAGAAATAGTTTTTTACACTTAATTACTTGATTACTTACTATTATTTATTAAAAAAAATTGTTTCGCTATAAAATTAAGAATAATTTCTCAATTCTTCGATAAAGTGTTGAGCGTTTAATTTTTATTTATTTCTAACATTATAATATAGATGTAAGAATAAATGTTGGTAAAATATAAAAAATTGAAAAGAAAAAAATAAATAAACTTCACTGTAGTATAATCTTTACAAGAGAATTATAAAAAAATGCCATTTATATTCAAACAATATTTTGTCACAAATCTAAATAAAAATAATTGTTATCCTACTTAGATTTTTTAATCTATGCAATTTTCTTTAGCATAATACGAAAAAGGCTGTTTTATTTATATATTTTTTAATATTGGTGGCTTTATTTATGTTTTTTATCTGTGACAGAATGTGACGTTTAAATAAAATTGTACGTTCCTAGAGAATGATGTATAATTTATATTATATATATAAAATCTTGACTTGTATTGATACTTGTAATTTAGCACAACCAGTGTTTGTAAATGTAAACGTTGTGAATATATAAAAATATACAAAAAAAACTACAAAACGTATGAATAAAGTGAATTATAAAAGTATGGTGTCTTTTATTTATTTTGCTCTAAAAATAGTAATTTTTCATTTAAAATTTGAAAATGATTATAAATTAACATTTTTTTTTAATAATTATAGATAACTGAGTTTATTAAAAAAAATTAAATTATCGAAATTTATATTTCCACATTATTATTTAATTTTTTTGAGTATCATAGAAAAACTACTAATTCCAAGTATATTTCAAACATATCTTTAATACATAAAACTCAACAAATATAAAAATACTATAGTTTTATCAATTAAAAAAAATAAACAGGAAATGTCTATTGCTGGTATTATCACAGACTAATAATGCGAGGTTTTATTGTGTTTAATAATCATCTATTGAATTGATAATTGGAAAGTGTTAAAGATTATTAAGACAAATAAAATTTAATAATTGAATGAGGCCGTGGCACAGGGACAAGGAATTGTAAACGACACGGTAATGGGTTCAATTCCGTCGTAGTAGATTACTTTTATTTATGTTTAAAAATTTCATTTCGCTCTGCCAATTGCGCCACTCAACACGAAATGTCTCCAGAATTCGGCGTAAAACGGAGAACAGAAGCGTCTTAATGGTAACGTAACGCTTTGACTCGAAACCAGAGCGAAGTAGTGCAAGTTTCAATTATTTTATTTCCTCGGGTGGGAGTCGAACCCAAAACCTGTCGCGTTTACAGTCCCACGCTTGTGCCCCTGCGCCATGACTGGCCTAAAAATCAATATAGATATTTATCAAATGACTAATAACATACGTACATAAACCTAAATCCATTTCTTATCGTTATGTACTTGTACATATTGATACGAATCAACAAAAAAAACTCCCCATTTGTTCGCTAAGTGGAATCGAACCACTTGCAACTACAACCTCAAGCTGAGTGATAGAGCTAGCCACTAAAACGTAAATACGAGTACACTAAAATAATAAAAACTCGTATATATAAAATAATTTTCATTTCCCCGCTCTGGAAAAGAGGCAAAGCACGGAGTTGAGTTTCGCCACTTCCATGATTCCGTAGAAAGTGAAGAACGAAGTGTCTTAATACTAGGTTCTCTGCTTTCTGCCTACTCTGCTATGTGAAGCTAAAAAAATTAAAAGAAAACTTAGTGTCTACGTATAAAATGTTTAGTAGATTAAATCTATATTAGAAATATTTTAAAATTATTATTTTCTTTTTGTTTAAGTAATTGTAGTCTTGTATTTTCTTTGCCCAACAAGACAATGTGAGCAACGAAATATTATATTACTTAACTGATTAACTCTTTCTGAAAATAAAACATAATATAATTAAATATGTTCACAAGTGTCCAAATAGCGTTGAAACACCATATTGTAATGCTCCACTTTTGTACAAGCTACTTCGTGACCGTGACTTTTCCTGTAAAAACAAAAAAAAATGTATTTTTTATTAATACTTTTCTATTCAAATATGTATATATCTAGGCATTCCTCTATGTTGTGTAAATTTTAAAGACAGTATTAGATAAATATAATATTATATTAATTCTTTTGGTCTACCAGTGGAAACTACTGTGTAGTCCACACTTTCTAGAAACATACTTTTTTCATACATGGTTTCAACATTTATTTTCATTTTATATATGACGTCAAAGTCGATGATGTGATGTAAAAGCTATTCTTATGTCTAAAAGTTTAAAGTGGTGACATACTTGTAAAACTCCTCGCACTCCTCAATAGAGACGTCTCCGCTCACAACGCGAGATCCGAACCCGCTACTATACGAAGCGTACCGTTGCTGTAAGAAAACAAATGGGACTATGTGTTCATTTTACAATTTTTTCTATCATAAAAATCGGTTTTGCTGTACATGCTGTATCCCGCACACAGCAGGAAAGGCAAAGGGAATTGAAAGCTAAGGATACTCTGCTTGTTGTGTGTGTTGATGACCGCCCCCGCTTGTCGCGGTATTCTGGAGGCATCGGCGTGTTGAGTACCGGAATTCAACACCGCGCTTTGCCTTGACACCAGAGCGAAGTCATTAAAATATTAAGCATTTCACTTTCTCGAGCGGGATCGAACTCACAACCTGTCGCGTTTACAATCGCACGCTTGTGATCCGGTGCCATGACAGGCTTTATAAGATTTTTTATAAATCACATACATAGATAGAAAAAAATGTTTATTAGGTACATACAAAAAAAATATAATACCTGCAAATGCTTAGTAAACACTTGCTCGGCGACCACATTGCAGGCGACCCGCAAGCCCTTCGCAAATACGTCTATATAACTAATGTATGACGTGAATAAATCACGTAGATCACTATCTCTTTTGGGGATTATCCTTAAATTAATACCGCCGATTGGTGCTGCACCCTGGAAATATAATTTATATATAGTCATATAGTGAAATTAGAATCCTTGTTGTTTTGAGTACCACGTCCCAAGTCCCGCTCAATACGCAATGCCTCCAAAATTCGGCGGAAAGTGGAGAATGGAGTGTCTTAAGGCTAGGTACCCTCTGCCTAGTCTGCTGTGTGTAGGATACAGCGTGAAGCTGATTTAATTTTTATTTTTTTAATTTTTAAATATATTGATGACTTCTGACTTACTTGGTCAGCTATACATTTCACCATCAATGTAGCGGTTTTGATGTCGGAACAATCAAATCTATTTGTTATTGTGATCCCACCAAACATATTATATCTGCAATATATGAATTTGTTAGTGTTGCCATAACGGGATGCCGTAGTGGGATGGTATTTGATTGTACGTGAAATTTGCAGGTTCAATCTCCTTTCGAAGGAACGACTTAGTATATTCAAATAATTCTTTCCAAAATACTTTTTTATAAAACGTATAAAAATCGGAACGTAGCGGGACTTGAACCCACCCATCTAGGACCATACAAATTTCTAAGAACCGATTTCCAAGAGTTACATATTTAATTATGGTTACGTTTCTAAAAAAAGTATTTTTTCTAGTGTGAAACAATGTAATTTATTTTTTACTGTACCTATAATAAAAATTATTTGAAATAATGTTACTCACACACACGCCATATACATATGGTGTCCAGGCGGTGTACACACCCTGTAATATTTATCTAAATTGTGATTTTTCAAAAAATACAAACAACTGGTAACATCCCACATATATCTGTAAAAAATATCACCATCCCAGCTTTGGGGTTGCCATGTTAAACTAAAATTACTGTAACGACGACCGAAACTACTAAAATACGGCATTATTAATAATTGACATTTGAAATTTAATCTTTCTTTGTATTCGGCGGTAATTTTTAGTAATTTGGCGAATAATTTTATTTCTCTGGCAACATCAGTTTGGAAGATCGCCTCGTAGCCTTCTCTATATGGCCAAAGAAGAAAACACTCTGCACTTAGGCGTTGTGACATTTCAATGCATTTTTTAATTTGTGTGGCAGCTTGCACGAATGTTGAGGCTTCGTTGCTTGTGAAAGCTCCCGTAGAATATCTGGATAATATAAAAAAACACAATAATTTAATATAATAAATAACTAACAGACAAAAATTTAAAAAGAAATCTTATAATAGTTATTTTTAATTTTATAAAAAAATACACTTATTTTTAGTTTGTGTGTAAGTGTACAATATATAATCATATAAAGAATACTGATGCTTACCTAGGATGTGAATGTAGATCTGGTGCCAGCCATAAAAGTTTTATTTGATATCTCTGCGAGTTTTCACTTATAAAATCAACAATTTCGTCCCAATTTGATTTATTTTCATCCCAATTTTCCGTCTGTGGAACTAAATCTGTATCAAACGCCGTCCAATATTTGACTCCTAGTTTGTGGCAAAAATCATAAAATGATTTTATGGAGCGCTTATAATTATCTAAGGAATTAGAATGATCGTCCCAGGATCGATTAAACGTCGGCCTGCCTTGGCTGTCTGATCCTGGAATTGGGATATAGTACATTAAGAAAGACATATATTTTAAGAGTTGATCGTGTATACCAAATTAATTAGTCATTAAATAAATTTATGCATTTAAACGAATAGTGCTAGAAGGAGGTGCATGATTTTCTAATATGAAACATAAAGGCACAAGTAACAAACTTTGAGCCCGCGTAATGCAAAAAAATAAAAATCTATTTAGTAGATATAATGCATAAGAAGAATTACAAATAAAGAAAAGTAAACAATTAATACTTTCTAAAAATAATTCTTTGAAGTCTTTTTATTAATAGATTAATTTCTCATTATGTATTTGCCATACACACCATTACTCCTAAACTCGGTGAGCGACACACTGAACTTGAGCCATTCCTCCATACTTCGATTGTGAACTCTTTCACTAGAATTATAAAAGCGGAAGCTGTGTACGTCGGTGGAAGTCGCCAAATTGTTGTAATCTATTTTCTCTATGCCTGTAACATACAATTTATACGTTCGTACGCTATGTTAACCCCTTGGATACTATTGGTACGAATTGAAAAAATCTTTTGGTGTTCATTTATTGAAGATGGCTATAGGCTATATTAAATCACAGTAATCATTTTTATATTATAACCCACTGCTCCTTTAGGAACTTATTTACTTCCATTAGCAAATATTAGAAGTTCTCATGTAGGTATGTATTTTGACTTATTTTAAGTAAGTAGGTATATTATTTAGTGAAAGTTTATGAGGATGCATGCTAGTTTCATGATTACGCAAAAACTACAGAAAGGATTTACATAAAACTTTACAGTAATATAGCTTATACGTCAAAATAACACAGTCTCTAATTTATGTAAGCAATAATATAACAGTAAGTTTAAGCGGGCGAAGCCGCGTTTGAAATGCTAGTTAGGAATCAGGATGTGAGAGCTCCGAGGATATTAAAAAAAATTAAAGAGAAATCATATGTTGTAGATACATCAGAGTATTTTTTACTTTTATCAATTTCAGTAATATTACGTACTAAATTAACGTTGCACTTTTTCTAACTAGAGCGTGGGAATGTTTACATTTTTTATATAATAATTTCCCCGAATAGTAAGTGAATCTACAATCGTCATATAAATTTATACAATTACGTCACGGTAGAATCTCATTTATAATTATTATTACTGTTTAGGCACATCGAATAACAAATAAAAAATTGATAAAGGTGTCCATTGCGGACTTTTTTATTATGGTCATGTTAACGGTTAACCACAGACTTCTAATACACAAATCATCAAACAAGTTATATTATATGTTAAATCGATGCCAGCGACGCACTTCAGATTCTCCTGGTTCGAATCCTGCTCAAAAATAATTAATACTTATGTCTAATACATGAGATTCCCTAGTTTAACTATACAAAGATCGGCATTAAATTTCTTTAGACTTCTCTAAAACAACCGAAAAATATATAAAGATTAAAAAAAATACCTTGAAAATAATCAACATTGTCCGTACCACGAGCTTCTCTCACCTTCTGTCGTTTCCCTCCCGCTTGTGCGTACGACATCTTTACAACTTCTTTCTCCTTTGCAACTCTTCTACCGGACCCTAAAATACTTAATAAAAATATTCTAGAGCACTTTATTCCCACTTCCAGAGGTATATGCAAATCGACTGACGGACAGACGGATGCGAAGTAATCTTATATAATATCGCGTGAATAGAACCACTAGAGCGGAATTGTGTCGAGTTGCTCATTGTTTTAAACCTGATGCTAACATTTTGTATGAGTTTCGCTAAACAATTGTTATTTTGTATGGGACTGTGTAATTTAAGAACTTATTTGAAGGAAAATGCTAAATTAGATACCATTTCCCTAATTGTTTAATTAATAAATCTTTAAAGCTTTACTAAAAATTGTTATAGTTAAAATTTAAATTAAGATTAGATGAGATTTTATTACAATTATTTATAACTTAAAAATTTATTATTAAATTTAAAAAAAAAGGTTCGGACAACCCAAGTAAAACTAAAAAACATTGTCAAATTATTGTATTTTCTTAAGAAAAATATACTCAGAAAATCTTAAGGTAACAATTAGTAATTACAGTTACATCTATAAAATCCTCAAAGCAACAGGCAAGAACACAAAAACATTATAAAAATGTTGTATTTTTATTTAATAATTTTTTGATTAAATTATAAATTTTATTAAAAATCAAAAAATCAGCTTCACATCCAGTCGCACTTTGTGCCCCTGCGCTACGACTGGCCTCATAATTTTTATTTAAAAAAAAAGATATTTTCATGTTTCTTACGAGACATTCTTATATAAATAAATAATAAAAACACAAAACACCTTAAAAATATTTATTTCTTAAATCACTAAAATATACAATATTTACAATGAAATTTACAATAACATCCACAAAATCCTCAATATAACAGCCAACAGCAGAAAATAAAAAGAAACCGGTATCTTAATTATACCGTTTTTCTCTACCTTCTCCAAGCCGGACACTTCACCTTTCTTCAACGGAGAAGTCAAGCCGGGCATTTTAGGTTTCTCCATTACTTCTCCAATCATGGAGAACTTAGTAGCCTCAATAATTTTCACTACAAGCATTTTCCCCATATATTCTTCCTTCTTTGACACTAACACTTGTTCATAAAATTCGTTGTGAGATACAAAATAATTTTTATCGTGAGATACGTCTGTCACTAAAACTTCTTGTATTTGATTTACTTTGTGTCCGTAAGGTTCGTACGATCTGAAGAATTCTGATAGTTTTTTCGTACGTTTTTTTACTTCTTGTCCAGGGACCTAGGAAAAAACGTTTATTATTAGATCTAATAATTTTTGTAGTTAGAACACTGAGCTCTTTTTAGTAGTTTATAGAAACCATATATTGACTCATATATAAATGCAATTCTATATA